>AP025060.1:2011833-2031232 GCA_036186865.1 Eustoma russellianum | reverse complement strand
AAAATTAAAGTTTATATATATATATATATATATAAGAGAGTGTGTGTGTATAAATATATCGAGTAAATATTTTACCGATTCATTAAGGTCACAAATATAACCATGTATTTATATTATATTCTATTTGTAATTAATAAATAATAATAGATTGTTAGGTCCCTTCGAACACACTAGAAGGGGGTTGAATAGCGTGTTCACCAAGTATGGATATTTTTTTAAATATTTTTCGTTTTTGAGTGCAACCAATACTTGGGTGTGTTCTTGAAAAGAGTAAGATTTTGCGGAAGCGTAAAGAACACGAAGATATATAGAGGTTCAAGTCAAATGACTCTACTTCTCTATCTTCTTAATTTTTCACAAGATAGATTTTGAATGGGGGATTGTTATTTCTATGGGGGAAACAACAATCAAAAACAAAATCCAACACAATGAAAACTAGGTCACACGCCTAGACCACAACCAAGAAACCTAACCCCTTGAAGTCTAGCCTCCAAATAACTTCTTTGACCTCAAAGAATTCTTGTAGGGAGTATAATGCACGACAACACTATCAAGTAATCCTCCAAGGTTTAGATTTCTCAAACAAGAAGCACCCTAGCTTCTTGACCAACAATCTACTCCACCTCTCACAATCTTAACTCACCAAGAAGAAGGCTCTTCTTCTTCTTACAAACACAACTCTCAACAATAAAGTAAAATATACAATGTTTACAACTATTTTAAGAGCTTGAACTTTGAGAGTAAACTTGAGAGCTTGAAGATGGAAAGTTGGTAGAAGAATGAGATGAAACCCTTGTTTTATCTCCCTTGAATTTTCTGCCCGTTTGAAATCTTCTGCAGAGCCAATAATGGGCTTTGTCTTCTTGTGACGGCATGTCTTCTTCATTGAAGATCTTCTCTTGACTTGTAGCAACTTTCTTGGAGAAGCTTTTTGTTGAAAGCTAAAAGAGAAAATATGACTTCTTCAAGAATGAGAGAGAACCTGTGAAAATAGCACTAAAAAAAGAGGGTACAAACTGTGTTAGGTCCGAAACACACTCTAGAGGGGGGAGGGAGGTGAATAGAGTGTTTGACACTTTTGCAGAATTTTTCTTTTGTGACTTAACTCAAAAAGAAATTCAAAATCAGAGTAAGAATGGGAGATGAGAAGCAATGAACGAGTACACCGGATATAGAGTGGTTCGAATCGTAAATGATTCTACTCCACTGCCACTTTGTTGCCAAAGTGGATTTTTAACAACTACTCTTCTTATTAAAGACAATAAGAACAACCACATCAACACTTATACTAACACCTTAGTGTAATCAACAACAACAGCAACTTCTTGCACAAAACACACTTGTGCAACTACAACAACTACAGCTCTTAACAAGAACAACTTCTTGCTACCTCACAACTTCAACAAAGTTCTCTCAAGAACTTCTCACAGTGGGTTGAAGAAATATAGTAACGTTCACACTTTCTCACTAGTCTAAGTACAAGCAAGAGATCAAATATTTATGGTTCCTCTTGTGCTTGACTCTCTATCTCTCAACATATAACAATGAAGAGCAAAGAAAAGCTTAACAAGCTTTAAGCAAACTTACAAATATGAGAGAACTATACAACAATGAAAAATGAAGCTAGATGATGTTGAAAGTGTGTGTTTGCTTCATCCAAGCATGTTCCTTTTATAGATGAAGTTGTCCATGTTTTTGAAGCTCCACCAAGTCTTCACAAGGTATTCAAATGTCAAGATAATGTTCAAATAGTCTTGAGTCACCCTATGTAGTGATTTGATCCTCAATAGACAACCTAGAATTGCTTAGACATGGATACAATAGTCAAAGAAGCATGTAATATGTTGGGTTAAAGTCCACAAGAAATTTGAGCAAGATTGGAAAAAGAAAATACCATGAATCTCCCTTGGATTTTGTTATAACGTTCAGAAAATTTTGAATTATGGGGAACATAGATCGATCGAAGTGCCTGGGAGAGAGATCGATGTCCTCCAGAAACTTTGCAGTTTTTGAAACTGCTTGACATCGATCGATCGAAGTCCTCCTGGGAGAGGCTGATGTCACTTTGATCGATCGATGTCCCCTGGATTGAGAGATCGATGTTGGACAGAAACCTTTCTGACTGACATCGATCGATCGAAGTCTCCCCGAGGAGAGACTGAAGTGACATCGATCGATCGATGTCTCTGGGTTGAGAGATCGATGCTGGACAGAAACCTTTCTGACTGACATCGATCGATCGAAGTCAGAGGCTGAAGTGACATCGATCGATCGATGTCCCCAGCCTGAGAGATCGATGTTGGACAGTGAGTTCCAATCTCAACCATTTTTGACATAGTGTAATTTTCTCATCTTGCATCAAGTCTCAAACATTAATTTAGCTTATTTAAAACATCTTTTCATCATCAAAATAATTTATAACTTAACAAACTGTCAAGTAACGTAAGTAAGCATGGCATAAGACATTTGTATATAAGTCACATAAAGCGCTTTAAGTGTTTAATAAACAAGCGTTCAATGTGACATGGAGCGCTTTATGAGATTTTGAACAGCTATTCAATCTCACATGAAGCGCCTTATGTGGGCAGCTGAATGCATTCGATGTCACATGAAGCATCTAATCTCAGCCTTCATCCTTGTTTGAAGTACTTCTGACTTTTATCAAAAGGCAACTTGATGTACGTGCCCATTTTGGAGGAAAAAGTACTTTTGACTTAGCAGTACACATGAAGCACCTAATGTAGGCGTTCGAAGTGTACTAGAATTCAGCCAAGACACATGAAGCGCCTAATGTAGGCGTTCTAAGTGTACTGGCTTCCAGAGCCTTTACATGAGGCACCTTATGTAGGCGTTCGAAGTATACTGACCTTCAAACACTTCACATAAAGCACCTAATCATGCGTTCCAAGTCCCAATTGTGCAAATCATCAAAACTCTAACACATTCCAACATTCTTTCTCTTTTTCATGATTTCACAATATGCATAACTTTCCAAAGTTAGCTCCCCCTTAATCTATGATCCCCCTTAATGCGTAAGCAATTTTTAACTTGGACTTGATGAGTCAAAACTAATGACGCAAACAATGTTTAACTAAAAAAACATCATCGAAATTTAACAAAATACCAAATCCATTTTTCTTCCAAGTCAGAATTTTTCACATAAAACAAGAAGACCAAACAAAAAAATATTGACACAGGAATTAAGCCTTTTCACCACCAGCACTTCCACTTGGAGGTGTAAATCCACCAAAGCCAAATCCTCCACTGGCTGCAAATTCCGAAAATCCGCCCATTGAGCCCCTGACACCATTAGAACCATTTCCACCAGCATCATCGCTGCCACCAGCTGCTCCACCACCAGCACCAGCACTTTCTCCCCCTAAATCATCAAAATCCGAAGGAAGTTGCACCCACAGACTCATCTGAATGAGGGCATTCTTGAGAGCAAGCATACGGTATTCGTTTCGAGCATGCCTAGCTTCATGCTCAGCATCATGAAGCTCTAACCGTTGAACAGTCTGCTGCATTTGCTGAATAGTGGAGAGGAGCACAAGATCAATGGATCCTCCTTCACCATCATGAGGTCCTTCATCGACCTCATCTGCAAGATCCTGAATGGTGGTGGCCTTTCTTCTTTTTGAGTCAATGGTTTGGGCAATATTGAAATTGTCGTAGTATTCCTTCTTTGCCACTGTTGTGAGTTCTCCATCAGGTATCTCAATACCCTTGGATTTTATCAAGATAGTAACAATGTTGGCAAAGGGAAGAGCCTTTGAGCCCTTCTGGAGGGCAGCCATCATCACTTCCACTAGAATCCAACCAAAATTCAACTGTATCTGATGTAAGATACGATAAGTAATATAGATATTCATATTACTTGGATTTCGTGTTGCCTTACCGTTGACACAGTAGGTGACCACAGCGAGCAAAATTCTGTTCAGCAGAGGCATATTCTGAGTTTTCTTTGAGAGAAAGTATTCTAGATCACATTTCACATCCTACTCACGGACTCCGTATTTGTTGCTCCAGTCAAATACGGAGAAATCACTGAGACCCTCATTTATAATGCCCAAGGCATCACAAATTTCTTGAATAGAAAACTAAATGGGAGTACCAGCAACGTCTATGTGCAGAGAAAATTGTTGAAACTCAGATTGTGGAGTAATCCACATGTTGGCGTAGAACAACCGAGTGTAATCTCTGGAGAACTTTTGCATATCACGTCTGGACCAAAGAGAGGTCCAGCCCTGATGATCTAGCAAAGCGATGATTTGATTTGGGTTGTGAGCCTCAGTAAAATCACTGAGGCAGATCAGTTTAAGAGGAACAACATGCCAGTTTTTACACCTCCATTCTTCATAGAGCATGTGGGAATGGAGTGATAGATGGAGACCTTTGTCTACATTTGCAGGAGAGTCTTTGATATTTGAGTCAAATTTCTTTATCCAAGGCGTTTGGAGGGTTCTGCAGAGGCCATTTTGAGTGTAATAGGAAGAAGTGAGATTATGGTGGGAGAAGATGAATGGAAGGAATTTTGTGAGAGAAAATAAAAAGAAGAATGAAATTTAAAGAAGAGATGAGGAAGAAGAGTGGACAGGGGCGGTTGAAGTAGTGGAGTAGTGGGAGTAAGTGATAGAGTTAATTAAGGAAGATGAAGAGGTGAGAAATAAATTGGAATATGGAAGAA
This sequence comes from Eustoma russellianum, assembly GCA_036186865.1. Taxonomy (NCBI): domain Eukaryota; kingdom Viridiplantae; phylum Streptophyta; class Magnoliopsida; order Gentianales; family Gentianaceae; genus Eustoma; species Eustoma russellianum. Next base: position 2,026,545 of record AP025060.1, on the reverse strand, counting down.
GAAGATGAAGGAGAAGGCTTGGAAAATGGAAGAGGTGGGGAAACGTGAGAGAACAGTGGGGAATCGTGGACGAGGACGTGGGGAAGAGAGAAGGGAAATGGCGGTAGGAATTGATGTTTATTGATTGGCGTGAAAAGTTGGAGAGACGCTTGAATTGACTATGAAGAATTAGGGTTTACGCACCTAATGTGACTTTGAACGACTTCATAAACCAAGATAAAGCGCCTGAAGTCACTTGGAACGGTTGTGGATGAGAGAATTAAGCGCTTGATGTCACTTGGAACAAGTGAACACTTTGAATAAAACGCTTAATTCCACTTCGAATGCTTGTATTGAGAGACATAGGGCGCATGATGTCACTTCGAACGAGTGACATCCTTAGCATCAGGCGCTTAATACAACATTGAACGCTTGAACTAACTGTGATGAAGCGCCTTATGTGTACTGACTTCGGAAATTTAAACATTTTCTTGCTCAAAACTTAAGATGGGTTATTATTAATCCATGTTAAGCAACCCCAACCTACTTCTTATTGATGCAAATACATCACTAGGCAAGGGTTTCGTGAATATGTCTGCTAATTGGTCACATGTAGGAACAAATTCCACACTAACCAAGTTCTTTTGTACACAATCACGGATGAAATGATATCTCACTTCAATGTGCTTAGTCCGACTATGTTGGACGGGATTTTGTGCAATGTTAATAGCAGACGTGTTATCACACAAAATAGGCACTTTGGAGAAGTGAATGTTATAATCATTTAAAGTGTTTGTCATCCATAAAAATTATGCACAACAAGAGACGGCCGACACATATTCGGATTCCGTCGTAGAAAGAGAAACACTATTTTGTTTCTTAGAGAACCAAGAAACAAGACAATCTCCGAGAAACTGACAAGTCTCGGATGTACTCTTTCTATCAACAAGACTCCCCGCATAATCAGAGTCACAATATCCTCTTAAATCAAAACATGCATTTTTAGGATAAAATAACCCAAATTTCAAAGTACATCTAAGATATCTAAGAATACGTTTTACCGAAATTAGATGCATTTCCCTAGGATCACTTTGAAATCTAGCACATAAGTACACTGCATGTAAAATATCGGGTCTACTCACAGTCAAGTAAAGTAGACTACCTATAATGCCACGATACAAAATTACCTCGACATGTTTTCCTTTCTCATCCTTGTCAAGCTTTGCACTTGTGCTCATTGGTGTGTTTACTTCTCTTCCTTCACTAAAATTGTACTTCTTGAGCAGGTCCTTTGTGTATCTGGTTTGAGAAATACACACGCCATCTTCGGTTTGCTTGATTTTTAATCCAAGGAAGTAATTTAGTTCTCCCATCATGCTCATCCCGAATTCACCTTGCATGAAACTAGCAAATTGCTCACAAAGACAATTGTTAGTAGCACCAAAAATAATATCATCAACATATACTTGTACAATTAATTGATTTTTACCTTGTTCTTTTATGAACAAAGTAGTGTCAACTTTACCCTTGAGAATCCATTATTAAGAAGAAAAGTACTTAACCTCTCGTACCAAGCTCTTGGAGCTTCTTTAAGGCCATAAAGAGCCTTTTTAAGTTTGAAAACATGATGTGGTGAATCATGACATTCAAACCCGGGAGGTTGTGCAACATACACTTCTTCTTGAATAACACCATTCAAGAAGGCATATTTAACATCCATTTGGTAAAGTTTAAAATCTCTATAGCAAGCATATGTCAATAACATTCTAATAGCTTCAAGCCGTGCTACGGGTGCAAATGTCTCATCAAAATCGATACCTTCTTCTTGACGGTATCCTTGAGCAACTAATCTTGCCTTGTTTCTAGTGACATTTTCTTGATCATCCATCTTATTACGAAATACCCATTTTGTATCAATAATAGGATGATCATGTGGTTTGGGAACCAACTCCCAAACATCACTTCTCTCAAATTGGTTTAACTCTTCTTGCATAGCCAAGATCCAATTTTCATCAAGAAGTGCATCTTTGACATTTTTAGGCTCTATAAGAGAGACAAATGCGTTCTCTCTATATTGCCTTCGTGTAGTGATACCCCTATTTAAATCACCTATGACCAACTCGTGTGGATGAGAACTCTTATGCTTGAATGATCTAGGAAGGTTGAGGACATCTCCCCCAACTTCCTCATGATCACTTTCCGGAAGTGGCAAAACTTCATCATTTAAATGATTCTCATTTTCTGGAATATGCAATGCATTTTCTACATTTTGTGTGTCAACAATATGAGTATGAAAAATATTTCTATTTGACTCACTAAGTTCATTCACACTAGGCGGAGGAGTATCTTCAATAGGTTCTACTCTCAAGTCAATGAAGATGTTCCCATTTGGAGACTTATCAACAATCTCTTGTTGATGAGCAACCGTCGGAATGTCCTCAAGAATTTCTTCTTGAGGAGTCACATCTTCATTTTCTTCACAATCCTCATTTTGTTTAGGTTCGTCATTAAGTGACTCATTAAACTTAACATGGATTGATTCTTCCACATTTTGACTCCTTTTGTTGAAAATATGAAATGCCTTACTATTTGAGGCATAACCTAAAAAGATACCTTCATCTGCTTTGAGGTCAAGTTTGTCTAAAGTGTCATTGGTATTAACTATTAAACACTTGCAACCAAACACTTTGAAATACCCAATGTTGGGAACTTACCATTCCAAAGCTCATAAGGTATCACATTTAGGTATGGTCTCAAATATACACGATTAATCACATGGCAAGCGGCATTTACCGCTTCGGCTCAAAAAATATTTGGGCAAACCAAACTCATTTAACATTGCTCTACACATTTCTTGTAGAGTTCTATTCTTTCGTTCGGCTACACTATTTTGTTGTGGAGTTCTCGGTGCCAAATGTGAGTATCCTTTGGATTCACAAAATCTTTCAAATTCACCATCAAACTCACCACCACCATGTGATTTTCTAAACATTTACTTAAATTCATAAACTCACTACATGCATAATTTTTTCTTAGCAAGAAACATCACCCATGTATAACGAGTATAGTCATCTACTACCACGAAGGTATAATATTTACCACCCAAACTCTTTGTTCCAACATCCTCGTACAAATCCATATGTAGTAATTGTAGGGGTTTGGATGTGGATATATTTGTCTTTGGTTTAAAGCTTGTTTTCACAAGTTTTGCCTTTTGACAAGTGTCACATAAGTCATAGTTTTCGAAACTCATTTTAGAAAGGCCTCAGACTTTATTGTTTTCGCAAATAAATTTAAGCATTTTGAAACATACATGTCCGAGACGTCTATGCCATAGTTGCGTCAAATTATTTTTAGCAACTAGGCAAGATACATTTTGAGAAACCAAATTATTAATGCTAAGTTTGTAAATATTTTTGAAACGCAAAGGCTCAAATAAGATAGTATTATCCTTTTTCACAACACACTTTGTTTTCAAAAACAATACTTCATAATTAGCATCATATAGTTGACTGACACTTATCAAGTTAAACTTTAATCCTACAACATACAAGACATCACTAAGAGATAAGGAATTGTTACCCACAATACCGTGTCATTTGATTTGGCCTTTGCTACCTCCAAAGTGGACCACTCCTCCATCTTGCATAGTGAGTATATGGAAGAGACTTTTGTCTCCCGTCATATGGTTAGAACACCCACTGTCCATGGCCCATTTGACCTTCTTGTCGTTGCTTTCTCCATTGAGTGCTAGGGCTTGCAAATGAACTATATGATATTGGTACCCTTTTTGTTTTGGGTCCTTGAAGGTTAGTTACCTTCATTTCGCCTTTCGGTACCCACACAAGATTCTTATTATTTTTAGCTCTACATACTCTTTCTACATGACCTTTCCTATTGCAATAAAAAATGTAGGAGTATGTTTGTGTGAATATGTTTGCTTGTGCATTGGCACATTCCATGATTCCTTCTTGGGGACAACCTTCTTTGGAATTGAAGAAGATTTTTGTTTCACGGATTCAACCAAAGATTTTGACACATTTGGTACATTCGCCTTTCATTTAGGCATATGCCGTTGTTTCTTCAAGGAGGTTTTAGACTCCTTGACAATTTGTGCTTGTTCCCTTTGTTTTCCCTTCTTGGATGCATACATGGCACTAGGTTTAATTTTGTTTTTGTGCGAAATGGATGCATCCTTTTTAGCACTATCCTTTTGAGGATTTTTCTTCTTCAAAAGGCTTTGAGAAGATGAACTTGATTTCATCAAGTCGTGCTTCTCGCTAAGTGCAATCACATGCATGGTTAGTAAAATATCATGCTCAAGTTGCAATGCGATGTGATTCTCTAACGTGTCATTGTATTCATTTAAGCATGCTCTAAAATCCTTTTTGACACGTTTATAATTTAATCAAGAAAATCATTTTCTTGCACTAAGTCATCTCTTTCATCAATTAATCTATAGTGAGATGAAATATTGCATACCTCCATGTCGTCGTCAATGGCCATTATTGCATAGAACTCCTTATCAAGATCATCATGAACTACCCCTGTGCGAGCGAGTTCCTCATTTTCGCTGTTGTCGCTCTCCCACCCGGAAAGAATGCTCTCCCAATGGGCTACTTCCGCTTGTAAGGCCTTCTTCCTTTGATAGATGGTCTTCTTGTCTTTGAATTGCGGCTCCTTCACCCGACAATCTTTCATAAAGTGACCAACTTTTCACACTTATTGCATTTGTTGTCTTGGTCCTTCACTTTGTCCTTGGAAAATTTTTCTTTGATGAACCTCTTAGCTTCATCTTCATTCTTTCTTGCAAAACGTTAAAACCTTCTAACAAGAAGTCCGACTTCATCATCCGAGTCTTTCGACTCACATGCGAGGGCTTTTGATGAGTTACGGATTGGGTCATTCTTCTCTTGTGCATCAAGATGAATCTCATAAGTGATGAGATTCCCGTAGAGCTCATCCAAGGTAATAGTCTCCAAATCCTTGTACTCCTCAATGGTCGTTACCTTTGCATTCCATTCTCTTCCTAAGCTATTTAGGAAGCAAATGGTTGAGATCCTCTTGTTCAATCTTTTTGCCAACCGCTGTGAGTAGGTTGACAAGCTTGGTATATCTTTGGATAGACTCCTCAATATTCTCACCTTTGGGAACATTGAGGTTATAAAATTGCTTGATGAGTTGTCTCCTTTTAGCTTTCCTTACTTGAGATGTTTCCATGTTTGATTTCTGTAGTGGATAGTTGAGAGAATCAAACATAGGAACCTTGATCTGGACACTCAAAATAGAAGGGAGTAGTGTATCTGGCCTCCTTCTTCTTGAGGCATCACCACTAGGGAACTAGCATCATCATAACTAAAGTGATCCATACTTTGAAGATCAAATCTTGCTATTTAAACTCAAATACTTAAGATTTCGTTCTGATACCAATTGTTAGGTCCCTTAGAACACACTAGAAGGGGGGTTGAATAGTGTGTTCACCAAGTATGGATATTTTCTTAAATAGTTTTCATTTTTGAGTGCAACCAATACTTGGGTGTTCTTGAAAAGAGTAAGACTTTGCGGAAGCGTAAAGAACACGAAGATATATACAGGTTCAAGTCAAATGACTCTACTCCTCTACCTTCTTGATTTTCCACAAGAAGGATTTTGAATGGGGGATCGTTATTTCTATGGGGGAAACAACAATGAAAAACAAAATCCCACACAGTGAAAACTAAGCCACACGCCTAGACCACAACCAAGAAACCTAACCCCTTGAAGTCTAGCCTCCAAAGAACTTCTTTGCCCTCAAAGAATTCTTGTAGGGAGTATAGTGCACCACAACACTATCAACTAACCCTCCAAGGTCTAGATTTCTCAAACAAGAAGCACCCTAACTTTTTGACCAACAATCTACTCCACCTCTCACAATCTTAACTCACCAAGAAGAAGACTCTTCTTCTTCTTACAAACACAACTCTCAATAATAAAGTAAAATATACAATGTTTACAACTATTTTGAGAGCTTGAACTTTGAGAGAAAACTTGAGAGCTTGAAAATGGAAAGTTGGTAGAAGAATGAGATGAAACCTTGTTTGATCTCCCTTGAGTTTTCTGCCCGTTTGAAATCTTCTGCAGAGCTAATAATGGGATTTGTCTTCTTGTGATGGCACGTCTTCTTCATTGAAGATCTTCTCTTGACTTGTAGAACTTTCTTGGAGAAGCTTCTTGTTGAAAGCTAAAAGAGGAAATATAACTTCTTCAAGAATGAAAGAGACCTGTGAAAATAGCACTAAAAGAGGAGGGTACAAACTGTCAATTAACATTAGTAAGCATGACATGAGACATCTGTACATAAGTCGCATAAAGCGGTTTAAGTGTTTAATAAACAAGCGTTCAATGTGACATGGAGCGCTTTATGAAATTTTGAACAGCCGTTCAATCTCACATGAAGCGCCTTATGTGGGCAGCTGAATGCGTTCGATGTCACATGAAACGCCTAATCTCAGTCTTCATGCTTGTTCGAAGTACTTCTGACTTTTATCAGAAGGCAGCTTGATGTACGTGCCCATTTTGGAGGGAAAAGTACTTTTGACTTAGCAGTACACATGAAGCGCCTAATGTAGGCGTTCGAAGTGTACTAGAATTCAGCCAAGACACATGAAGTGTCTAATGTAGGGGTTCGAAGTGTACTGGCTTCCAGAGCCTTTACATGAGGCGCCTTATGTAGGCGTTCGAAGTATACTGACCTTCAAACACTTCACATAAAGCGCCTAGTCATGTGTTCCAAGTCCCAATTGAGCAAATCATCAAAACTCTAACACATTCCAACATAGATGTCATTAAGTATTTCAAAACTTTGTAGTTTTCTTAGCCCTACAAATAACGGGATGAGATCACATCACTCCCTTCCTTCATCTCTCTTCTCACCGCCCGCCACGTGGCAGTAGAGAAGCTTGATGAGACTAAATGAGAGGTGCCCAGCAAAGATTATATGAGAATAGGTGGAGGACACGTGGCGGACATGTCCAACAAATGGACATGCTATCCTTGTAACTAACATTCGCACAAAATATTTCGAAACAATATTTCCTAGTCCTTAAACAATCATAGTTCACCCCACTTTATTTCTATTAGAGAGGATCCTGTATGTGAGATTTTCACGTGGGTTCACTACAATGTGATAGATCATAATTAGACTGGGAAATATCAAAATGTTACTGATCAAATATTAGTTGTTTTTTAACCAAGCAAATGTATGGATCACTACGTCTTTTTTTGACATCGAAATCTTACGTAACATTATTTTATCGCCCCTTTATTTGTTACTTTCTCATGAAACATATAAGCAGACCATATTTGGGACTAGAAGATTTCATAATCGCAACCGTTTGAGTTTTGACTAATTGGTCGTAAGTTGTAACTGCATTCATAAATTTTCACCTCTTTCTAAAAATGCTCTTCTGCAATTTTTCTAACGGTAGAAATAAGTCTAGTTGAGGTGTGCCAAGCTGAGCTAAAGTAGGTCAATCTGGACAAAGTAAGTGACTGATGGAAGAAAATGACCAAGTCAATCAGCCGAGCTGACATGAATAAAGAAGCTGAACTGAGGAGGGAGGGATGAAATAAGGACGGACTAAACTGAAGAAGACAGTCGAGCTGAGATAAAGAATAGCTGAAGAGATGCAAAGCAGAACCAGAGTTAAGGAAGTGCTGAGCCGAGGTGCCGAGAAGCAAGGCAGCAACGCTAAGACCGAGCTTTTACATTTAGTCTTTGTAAATATTGTAACTTAGAATTTTTTACTGTTCATAGCTAAGCAGAACAGGTAATTAGTCGTTACCTTAGACATTAGAAATTACTGTAGATGAACAGTGACAACTATCCAAGTGGTAAAATACAGCCGTTAGGAGTAGAATTTCTTTCATATAAAAGGTAAACTACCTTGTAAATTACAACTAACTTGAATGGATGGAAATTCTTTCAATATTCAACATGGTATCAGAGTTAATCTGATTCAAAATACCTGCATTTTCTATACTTTGTTCTATGCAATTCTTGAAATCATTCAAAATAACTACTCCCTTCAGCCCTGCTAAATATACAGAGCCACCTCCATGTCTGATCAAGCATCAGGAGTGGGGCGTGTTTCTCAACTCACTGATGATTCCTCCATTGTCATCACCAGCCACAAACTCAATGGAGATAACTACCTCTCGTGGTCTTGAGGAGTAGAGATGTTCATCACTGGTTAAGGCAAGGAGGAATACTTATATGGGACAGTCTTTGTCCCATCTAAAACTGATGCAAACTTCCGACTATGGAAGTCAGAGAACATCATGATTATGTCATGGCTACTTTTGACGATTTCATGTTGCATAATACTGCAGCAGAGATCTGGGCTGCAGTCAAGGAGATGTATTCCAAGCAGGACAACATCTCAGAATTATATGAAATCGAAGCTCATCTTAATGAGTTGAAACAAGGCAGTCTGGCTGTCCACAAATACTATACACTACTGACAAAAACGTGGCACAAGATCGACTCTTTCGAAGTACATCAGTGGTCTTGTATCATTAATGCTGCACTGTACAAAGAAATAAAAAAAGGAAGCGAGTTTTTTGCTTCCTGAGTGGATTGAACCCAGAATTCGACACTGCCAGAAGTCGGATTCTGAGTACTAAACCACTGCCGTCCTTGAAGGCTGTCTTCACAGAAATCAAACACGAAGAAAGCCGGAGAAGGTCATGATGGGAGGATCTTCAATCTTAGAGTCCTCTGCTCTGCACATTAAACAACCAGCAGAAGCTTCTGTGCTGGCTGTTAAACGACGTTTTGCCTCTTTTGGGGGTAAAGTGTGCAAGTACTGTAAGAAAGAAGGTCATACAGTCGATGACTGTTGGAAATTGTAGGCAAATCTGGTCCGAGAAGGAAAACCACCTCTGAAGACCAGAAATGCACTTTGGAGGACACAACAAAGACCACTCACTGCTGGATACAGTGTCGCACATCAGGTTAGCAGCACATTTCAACTTGGAGCAGCTCGGCCAAACACAACTCACCTCAGCTCAGTCTAAATAGCCGATGATGAGGTCATTACAAAGGATCAGATTGCTACCCTGATTAATTTGCTGAACAGACAAGGTAGCCGAGCTGAATCACACCAAGAAATAATGGCGGATACGTCCAGTCGAGCTCCAATAGTTCATGGATCGTTGACTCTGGGGCAATTGACCACATGACAAACAACGGTAATCTTCTAAATTCATATAATCTGTTTACAATGCCAAGGAAAGTGAAAATTGCTAATGGAATGTCACTAGAATTCATAGGAATAGGCTCAGCTGTGATAAAATATAAAATAATTCTAAAAGAGGTCATGCATGTTCCCAGCTTAAGTTTCAATCTAATGTTAGTGGGAAAATTTGCTAGAGATAGTAATTGCATAGGCTGCTTCTCATCCGCACAATGTTGTTTTCAGAAAAACAAAACAAGGGGATGATTGGCAGTGCTAACAATTTAGCTAGTCTATACATATTAGAGTCGGACATTAGAGCTTTAATTAGCACAGCTGAGCTGCCAAGGAACTAGAATATCATCCACCCTAGAACATCATGTATAGTGGATATTTTACTTTGGCATAATAGACTCGGACATCCCAATTTTGTGTATCTTAAACGATTAATGTCAACATTATTTTGCTTATCTGATCTTGCAAACATAACATGTGAAACCTGTTAATTAGCTAAGAAAACAAAACAAAGTTACCCATTTAACCAATATAAGTCCTCTGCACCTTTTAACTTAGTCTATTCTGACATCTGGGGTCCGTCTAGAATTACTAATCTCAATGGTGCAAAATGGTTTATAACCTTTGTAGATGATCATACAAGAATAACTTGGGTTTACTTGTTAAAAAATAAAAGCAAAGTCGGGCAAACTTTTAGGAGATATGCTGCACTGGTTAAAAACCAGTTCGGATGCACCATTAAAACACTGAGAACTGATAATGGGTTAGAATACTTAGATAGTACAATTCAAAACTTTATGATAGAAAATGGTATCCATCACCAAACATCATATACTTATACCCCTCAACAAAATGGTGTAGCTGAAAGAAAAACTCGACTCCTCATTGAAGTCACCCGAGCTATTATGTTTGCCATGAATGTACCTAAACAATATTGAGATGAAGCTTTATTGACAGCCACATGCCTAAAAAATAGGATGCCATCCAGAACCTTATCATTCAAAACCCCTAGAGAGATACTTCTTAAACATTTTTCACACTCTAAGCTACTTTCAGAACTGCCACTAAAATTACTTAGATGTGTAGCCTATGTACATGTTCAGCCCGGACTTAGGAGTAAACTGGATCCTAGATCTATTAAATGTATTTTCTTCGGATATTCTAATTCACAAAAAGGATACAAGTGTTACTGTCTAGCTAATAAACGAGTGTATGTAACACTAGATGTTATATTTGATGAAAAACATGCATTTTACAGAACCATTGAAGAAACATAGAGATTAAAGGATAACGAATATGAGTTACCAAATCTGCCAAGCTCAACTTCACAGCTGAGTTGCACAACACAGCTCGGCTGCTGGGCACTTCAGGTCGGCATAACTGACTCTCAACCCAGAATCAATCCTCCTATCATCTCCAATGATCAGGAAGATCTTGGATGAAGGAGTCGACCTGATACACCTGAATAATCACCTCTGACTGAATTAGACAAAAACCCTTCAGAGGACACCACCAAATATGACCATGAAACCCAAATAGACGACATACCAATTACACTAAGAAAATGAACTCGGGAATGCATTAAAAATCTGATATGCACTAAATACCCCATAGAAGAGCATATATCCTATAATAAGTTGAATCCAAACTTCAGAACATTTGTATGCTCACTTGATGATAACATTCTTCCTAAAAATATAGAAGACACACTTAGCTGGCCTGAATGGCGAAATGCAGTGAATGAAGAAATGAATGCCTTAATAAAGAATCAAACATAGGAGCTGACTCCCACCTCGACCACTATAAAACCAGTAGGATGTAGGTAGATATTCACAATTAAGTACAATAATAATGGAACAATAAATAAATATAAAGCAAGATTAGTAGCTGGAGGCTTCACACAAACATATGGAGTAGATTACTTAGAAACATTTGCACCAGTAACTAAACTAAACACCATTCGGGTCATCTTTTCTGTAGCAATAAATCTAGACTGGAAACTTTACCAACTAGATGTAAAAAATACATTTCTAAACGGGGATTTACCAGAGGAAGTTTACATGAGTATTCCACCAGGTTTTAATGATGAAACAAATGAGGGTAAAGTATGCAAGTTAAGAAAATCTCTATATAGGCTGAAGCAGTCACATCGGGCTTGGTTCAAAACCTTCACAAAAGTAGTGACTGACCTGAAATTTAACCAAAACCATAGTGATCATACACTATCTAGCAAAGTTTCACCTAAGGAGGAGCTGACCATACTAATTGTGTATGTAGATTATATCATAATAACTAGGAATGATGGCCACAACATAAACAACATTAAAACACAACTATCTAAGCAGTTTGAAATGAAGGATCTAAGTAAACTAAGATACTTCTTAGGAATAAAAATTGCTAGGAATAAAGAAGAGATGTTTATTTCCTAAAGAAAATATATACTTGACCTCCTAAAAGAAACATGTCTGCTCAGATGCAGACCAGCAAGTACCCCAGTAGAGTCTGGATATAAGCCTAGAGACTAATGAGATACTACCCCGACTTATAAGTTGAGCTATCAAAAACTAGTCAAAAAATTAATCTATTTATTACATACAATGCCAGATATTTGTTATACAGTCAGTTTTGTATTTCAGTTTATGCATAGTCCTACTAATGAGCATTAGCAAGCTACTCTAAGAATTCTTAGGTACCTCAAGAGTGCACCAGGACAAGGACTTTGTTTCAGGAAGAGCACAGATTGAAGTATCAAAGTATTTAAAGATGCAGACTCGGCTGGATCCAAGACTGACATGAGGTCAACTACAAGCTATGGAACCTTTCTATGGGGAAACCTGGTTACTTGACGGAGTAAGAAGCAACCAGTCGTGTCAAGAAGCAATGTATAGGCAGAGCTGCGAGCACTTGCACTAGAATTCTGTGAAGCCATATGGATCATAAGAGTTCTTAAAGACCTTCACATAAAGGCAAGTTTACCCCTCCAAATCTATTATGACAGTGTCTCTGCAATAAGCATGACAGAGAACCTAATTCAGCATGATAAGTCTAAACACGTAGAAATAGACATACACTTCATCCGTGAAAAAGTTGAAGGAAATTAGGCAAGCATACAATATATTATAATATTACCACAAAAGATCAAATAGCAGATATCTTAACCAAACCAGTCTCAACAAAAGTTTTTCAATACTTAATGTCCAAGCTTGGTTGTATGAATATATAGAACTAAGATTGAGGAGGAGTGTCGAAATAAGTCCAGTTAAGGTGTGCCGAGCTGAGCTGTGCTGAAGTAGGCCGACCTGGACAAAGTAAGTGACTAATGAAAGAAAGTGATCAAGTCAGTCAGCCGAGCTGACCTGAATAAACAAGTTGAACTGAGGAGAAAGGGATGAAATAAGGACGGATGAACTGAAGAAGACAGACGGACTCAGGTGAAGAAGAGCTGAAGAGATGCAAAGTAGAACCAGAGTTAAGGAAGTGCTGAGCCGAGGTGCCGAAGTGAAGCACAAGCAAGACAACAACGCTAAGGCTGAGCTGTTACACATAGTCTTTGTAAATATTATAACTTATAATTTTTTTACTGTACATAGCTAAGCAGAACAGTTAACTAGTCGTTATCTTAGACGTTAGAAATTATTGTAGATGAACAGTGACCACTGTGCAAGCGGTAAAATATAGCCTTTAGGAGTAGAATTTATTCCCTATAAAAGAGAAACTACCTTGTAAATTACAACTAACTTGAATGAATGCAAATTCTTTCAATATTCAACGCCAACAAATTTTGATCTTTTTTCCTTCTTTGATCCCTCTGTCCCTTTTTATATCCGACTCTGCATATAAATACAAGTGAAAAAGAAAGAAGTCTTGAACTCTTGCTGAGCTTTATAAGAGAATTTCCTTTTCTTGATTTCTCTGCTTGAAACGAGGAGAGAAACCCTTTCTATATCCGCCTCGAAACTAGCTTTGTTTCTCCAAATTTAGAAACTTTTACATTGCTAGCTTAGATAAGAATATGATCTTTCTAGAGTTTGGTACTCACAAAAATATATTCATGATTATCTGATTAAGTAGAGAGAATTCAATAGATAAATGGTACTGTAAAGAAGAAAGAACCTTATTTGATATCTCTGTCATTATCAAAACATCAATATGTTTACTAGCTTAAACTATTATGTTCAAAAATTAAATAAGCATTGCTATTATATAAGTCTAATTTTCATTTATGCATATCTGAATAGATAAACATGCTTGCATACACAGACACACGCTCATATACGTAGATATACACGAGTTTATGCACCCATATAATTATCTGCATTTAAACATGTATATATATGTGTGTGTTTGTCTGTCTGTATAAGACGCAACGTTGTAGGTACCAGCACCACACCCTAAATTTGCAGGAGCATCAGCCACTCGATTCCCTTGTATAGATACATGAACCAAATGCCACTAATGTGTTGAAGAAGTTGCCGAGTGCAACCAGCTGTATAAAACAATTGTCAAGGAAGCCGCTGCACAGCTTTCAAACAATTAACCACCGCCGTTGAATCCGTTTGAATCTCCGAAGGAAACAAACCATGCTCACCCATATATTGAACTCAATCATATAAGGCAAAAAAAAAAAAAAATCCGCATAATTATGTGAATGAGATGTTATAATAGGTTGTAAAGGCAATGGGATGAAGAATGTAGGTGAAATGGTGTTGGAATAAGCAAGAATAGCTTGACTCATGACTTGGATCGATCCATGTATCAAATGGATAGATCCATGTGGCTTGAAAATGAAGTTGAGTATTCTGCCGGACATAGATCGATGACATTGATCGATCGATGTCACATAGATCGATCACATCGGTCGATCGATGTATCCTGTGTGCAGAGTTGAAACTTTCTGTCCAATATAGATCGATCACATAGATCGATCGAAGTGACTTCGATCGATCGATGTGACAGATCGATGTTGGTCAGAATGGAATTGGAGCTTACTGTGAGACATCGATCGATAACATCGATCGATCGATGTCCCAGCAGAAGTGACTTTTCATGAAAAATCACAACTTATGCATCAAGGGACATACCCAATCGCCATGCAACGACCACCAATGTCTAAAAACTGTCTGAATGGAGTTGAAGAGCCTATAAATAGGCTATTACAACCCATTGTTCGAGACATCTTGTTTTAGAGTTGTTCTTGCATTCTAAATACTTCATCCTTCTCATTTTCACTCTTGTTCTTGAAAGTTCATTGAATCTTAATTCTATTTGCTGAGGATTGGAGATTGTTGGCTGTTGTATCCTAGGAGGAAGTTTGCCTATAACCCTGCAGCATCTAGTGGGGGCAAATATTCCTTACGGAAAGTGATTCTCACGCCTCAAGCCAAGCTTCTTCACGTTCTTCTTCTCTTGTTCTTTGTCTTGTTTCCTTATTATAATAACATGAGAACCATAGTATTAGATTCTGGCAAAAAGGAACCATAAAAGGCCGGTGTATTAGCCCGTG
>AP025060.1:1791952-2011823 GCA_036186865.1 Eustoma russellianum | reverse complement strand
GCAAAAAAAAAAAAATCCGCATAATTATGTGAATGAGATGTTATAATAGGTTGTAAAGGCAATGGGATGAAGAATGTAGGTGAAATGGTGTTGGAATAAGCAAGAATAGCTTGACTCATGACTTGGATCGATCCATGTATCAAATGGATAGATCCATGTGGCTTGAAAATGAAGTTGAGTATTCTGCCGGACATAGATCGATGACATTGATCGATCGATGTCACATAGATCGATCACATCGGTCGATCGATGTATCCTGTGTGCAGAGTTGAAACTTTCTGTCCAATATAGATCGATCACATAGATCGATCGAAGTGACTTCGATCGATCGATGTGACAGATCGATGTTGGTCAGAATGGAATTGGAGCTTACTGTGAGACATCGATCGATAACATCGATCGATCGATGTCCCAGCAGAAGTGACTTTTCATGAAAAATCACAACTTATGCATCAAGGGACATACCCAATCGCCATGCAACGACCACCAATGTCTAAAAACTGTCTGAATGGAGTTGAAGAGCCTATAAATAGGCTATTACAACCCATTGTTCGAGACATCTTGTTTTAGAGTTGTTCTTGCATTCTAAATACTTCATCCTTCTCATTTTCACTCTTGTTCTTGAAAGTTCATTGAATCTTAATTCTATTTGCTGAGGATTGGAGATTGTTGGCTGTTGTATCCTAGGAGGAAGTTTGCCTATAACCCTGCAGCATCTAGTGGGGGCAAATATTCCTTACGGAAAGTGATTCTCACGCCTCAAGCCAAGCTTCTTCACGTTCTTCTTCTCTTGTTCTTTGTCTTGTTTCCTTATTATAATAACATGAGAACCATAGTATTAGATTCTGGCAAAAAGGAACCATAAAAGGCCGGTGTATTAGCCCGTGTTTACCGGTGTATTAGTCTTCTGTATTTGCGCAGAGTTCGTGGAAGGGCCGGATCGATTCGCAATCTGATATACACAGTCTTCCTCTACACTTTACGTAACAGGATGTTTCTACGTCCGGAACCCGTGACCTACTAAATACACCGATCCCAGCAGCCAAAGTACCACCATGTTTTGAGGATCCATCTTCGTTAAGCGTATATAAACTTTTTGAGGCAGGAAGCCAAAGGATGCAAACTATTGACCACACCCAACACGATTATCCACCTGCATATGGAAATGGTCTGTCCATCGAGACATTTGCAATGACGCACTCCACAGCATGATGCAGCTGTAGAAGAGTAACATTCCCACCATCATAGAGAATGCGGCATCGAAAAGTCCATAACGTCTAGGATAATGCTATGGGAACAAGCAAAGGCAGCATACCTACCAGTGACGATGGAGGCCGAATCCACCACAACTTAAGAATGCCCTCAAGGGTGAAGTCATTAGGAGGACGAAGACCCAACAACATGCTAAAATAACGAGACAGAACAACAGCAAACTTGCATCACAGAGTGTATATATACACATATGTGTGTATGTGTTTTTATATATATATATATGTGTGTATATATATATATATATATATATATATATATATATGTATATATATATCTGTGTGTGTGTGTTGATGAAGCCGGATCTTCAACAAGGGTCTAGACGACCTCAAATAAGCTTCGTCAGTTAACGTGAAGAACTGTTAACTGGAATTGAAATGATTATGTAGCTGGAATAGCGCCAAATACCCTGCACAAAGAAGCACAGGTCAGAGGTCACGGGGGGTTGGCCCTGGGAAAAACCCTCCGACGCTCAAGTCAGTTTGTGTCATATCTCACTGAGATTATAATTTAAAGGGTGAGTTAGAAATTTCTCACAGTATCTTCCGAGGAGCAGAGTGTATGAGTTAGCTTTAAGGGATGAAAGATTGAATTCCGGGCCCTCCTCCTTTGTCTTGATTGGCTGGCTTTTATAGACCTTTTCCCGCCTTTAGCTCCTGATAGTGGATTATGGATAGGACGCTTACTTGGGGCAGAAAGCCTAGGAAGCTGTAGGTCTGCTAATATGATCAATAGCCTGACTGATGTGACTAATAGGCCGGCCTGGTTGATGTGACTAATAGGTCGATTGTTATAACCTTAGCGTGCTCAGGAAGAATACCCAGCTGTAGTCACTATATTTGAATTGCATCTTTGTCCGAGGATCCCACGAAGTATTATCATAATGGGTTCATTAGCTGTGGTACACAGCTGAATCCTGCCGAAGTGTATGACTTGCTGTGGTACACAGCTGAACTCTGCCAAAGTGCGTGACTTGCTGTGGTACACAGCTGAACTCTGCCGAAGTGCGTGACTTTGCCTTATCCTGTGAAAGTGGTCTGAAGTACGGTATCTAGACATAGGATGACGTTGATGCCGAGGCGCATACCTTTAGCACATTCTTCGATGTTTAAGGACGCCATGATGCCCTGCTGAGGTGCCGTTGAGGCTGAACCGTAGGCGCTGAACTGCAGTACTTTTCAGTTATGATTTATCATTTGCCCCCAGATTTTGTGTGGCTGAGCTGAACTGCAAAGGCGGACAAATCTTGTTCCTGTGACATGGTAGACCTTCATTAATCGTACGGTCTACCCTTTTACTTGCGCAGTAATTCCTTTTTTTAATATAAGCGCTAATTCCGACACTTTATCATCACTTTTTCGGCGGATTCATTCCTCGAGGGAGGGAAAAACGTGAACTTTTGCCTCTTCGTTTTTTAAAAGTGCAACCTTTCGCTTTCTCTCTCTTATAAATAAAGATAATTTCCCCGCTTCACTCTTTTCTTCTTCTTTTATCCTGCTTATCTGGTTATTTTGATGCCTTGTTGACTTGCTTCTCTTCTTCTTCTCTGACTTTCCTCCAGCTCTTTTAACTTACGTCCTCAATATTTTGTAAGCTTTCTTACTCATGGTTTCGTCTTCTTTTTCCCTGAAATCCATAGTTCCTTCTCCTTCGGTGCATAACTCAATGTGTATCTTGAAAGATAATGACCTCTCTGAACTATGTCAATATTATAAGATTGACAGGAGTACTTTTGCTCCCATTCTTCCCCAGCCTCACCAAACTGCTAATGACCCCCCTTCTGGCTACGAAGCAGTTTATGAGAAGTTTTTTAGATCTGGCTTTAATTTACCAATTCCGGCTCCCTTACTCCAAATACTGTTCTGTTACAAACTTAGGCTTCCACAAATAACTCCTAACGGGCTGAGGTTATTCTTAGTTATCTTCTCTACCTAAGAGCATCTGAGAAGAACTTCTCATTTGCAGTTTTTAGGGAGATATTCGTATGCAATCAGGAAGGTAGTTGGTATAATTTTGATAGGAGATCTCGGAGTAGTGGGGGGTCTTTTGTTATAAACCTTCCCTCTCCTTCCAAAGATTGGAAAGGGAATTTCTTTTTTGTTAAAAATATAGGATTGCCTGAAGGAATCCCCTGGAACATTGGTAGTGTAAGTAACCGGAGGCCGAGTGAACGGTTTCGCAATGAAGCCTCTCAATTGTTACTTTCCCCTCAAGTCGTTGACTGGAAGAAAGTTAATAGGCAAATTGTAAAGGTTGCTGACCTGGAATACTTGGGGCCGAAGTTTAATTTTCGACCTCTCATTCCCCTTGCTTTGTGGATAGTTCGGGGTATATGGCAATATTTTTGAAAATCTTTGGCTGGTTTTGGTATTTTAACAGTGTCTTGACTGTTTTGTTCCTTGAATCTTGCAGAAGACATGGTACGTGGGACCCTTGAAAGGCTGAAGAACTTGGTCCCCAGGAAGAGAACATGGTCAGAATGCCAACCTTCCATTTCAGAAACGGCCTCTGCTAGCTCATCGTCTGAAGTGCAGGCGAGTCCAGGTAAAGTTTCTCTCTGTATTAGTCTTCAATGTGCTTGATTTTCATTATAGTCATTTGGATATTTTCTCCTTTGCAGTTGAAACTTCTGATAGTCATCCCCAAACCGAAGCTCAGGTTCCTGTCTCAACCTCAGCTCAACCTGGGGAAGGCAGTGGGGGAATTGATGCCCCCATCCTAATTCCTTCATCTCCTGCTGCTGAGGTTGAGAATGTTCCTCCCCCAGGTTGGGATGTTGATGAGGTCGTGCCCTCCTTTGATCTTTTAAGAGAGGCCTCTGAAGTAAATGCCTCCGGGGATGGGCCTTCTGAGGTGAAAGTGTTGGAAGGAGAACCCCCCAAAGAAAAGGATCTTGAGAAGGAACCTTCCAGAGTAAACGCACCTGAAGGAGAAGCCTCTGCAAAGAGTATACCGGAGGGGGAACCTTCTTCTCAACCGCAGTGGGAGAAAAGGATGATAGAGTTCAGCTACGACAATTCTGCCAAAGATCCTGGAGTAGCTAGGAAATTGACAGAGATGTCAATACTTCCTAAAGACTGGCAGACATATTACAGCCTAGATTGGAATAATGACTTTAACTTATTTGCGAAAAATATGGCCCTGGTATGACTTTCGTCTGTTTTCCATCTTTCCCTTTGATCCTCCATGCTTTTCTTAACCGGTTTGACTTTTGCAGTATCGGGTTCAAGAATATAATATTCTTAGACGAGCTGAAGAGCTCCATTCCAGATTCTTCAAAGTATCTGAGATCAATGCCCACCTCAGAAAGGTCTGTAACAAGTTAACTGAGGCGGCAAAACCTAACAACACAAAGTTGTCCGGGCTGGAGGCTGAAGTGAACAGTCTGAAGTCTCAAGTCGCTGCACTTACTGAAGATAATTCTAAGCTTCAAATGTTAAAGCGGGACTCAGATTCCAAGCTGGCCTCGCTTACGGAGGAGAACTCCAGGCTTCAAGGTGAGAAGCGAGATTCTGATGTTAAGCTGGCTGATGTCGAATCCCAAATGACTGGACTGAAGGAAAAATTGGCCAACTCTTAAGTTAGTTTCTTCCAAGGCTCAGTCTGAATTGGAATTCTGCCAAAAGGAGCTCAATACTTTTAACCAAGTGTTGTCCAATAGCAGGGCTGAGCTGAACCAGCAACTGGAGGCTGAGAAGAAAAGCAAGGCTGATCTCATCCGTCAATTTGAAATTCAAGCTGAGGAGATGAAGGAGAAAGTTGTTGCTGAGTTCAGGCAATCCGAACTTTTTACCGTTAATTTTTTGAAGATTCAAGGCTCAGCAATTGCTGTTGGACAAACTTGGGCCATTGATGCTTGCTCCGAAATTTGCCCCAGCCTGGACAAGAAACATCCTTGGATTGGAGGCTGGAACTTTACTCGAGAACCAAATAGATCAATTTCAAAGTGGAGCTGACATCAGGGAGGGTGAAGAGGTTGTAAAGTAGAATAGGTCTTTTTTCGCGAATTGTATTTGTAATAGACTTTCTAATTAATGAAGACCCACTATTCTCAACTCTTGCTCTGCAGCTCCTTTCAGTTTCCTTAACTGTCTTTGTCTTCAGCATGTGAAGTTCTGTTTGCTTTGTCACAATAGTGAATGCAAATATTTGTATTCGGCTCTGCAAAGTTTTACTTGCTCTTTTTCCTGTAGTTGCAAGTGTTTGTCTTCAGCACTGTGAAGTTTTACTTGATTTCAACTTGCTCTATTTTGATAGTTTGCAAGTAGTTGTCTTCGGCACTGCCAAAAGAATATCTTTCGTATGATGGCTTTTAGCTTGGCTCTTCAGCTCTGCTGTGCCTTGATGAATTTCAACATGTGGGAAAACTCTCATCCCCTTTTTATCGATCCTTTAGGCAAACTTGTCTTATTGTTGAGACTTGTTGAACTCCTGAGTTCTGCTGGGGTGAAGATATAGGGAAATCTGTCCCTAGATGTTTGAGATTTTCTCAACCTCTCAGTTCTGCTGAGGTGAAAATATAAGGAACTTATCCCGCTGTTGAGACCTGCTCAACCTCTCAGACCTGCCGAGGTGAAAATATAGGGAACTTATCCCGCTGTTGAGACCTGCTCAACCTCTCAGACCTGCTGAGGTGAAGATATAGGGAACTTATCCCGCTGTTGAGACCTGCTCAACCTCCCAGACCTGCTGGGGTAAAGATAATGTTGAGACCTGCTCAACCTCCCAGACCTGCTGGGGTAAGAATATCGAGAAACCTGTCCCATCCTGCTGAGACCTGCTCAGCCTCCTAGACCTGCTGGGGTAAAGATAATGTTGAGAACTGCTCAACCTCCCAGACCTGCTGGGGTAAGAATATCGGGAAACCTGTCCCATCCTACTGAGACCTGCTCAGCGTCCCAGACCTGCTGGGGTAAAGATAATGTTGAGACCTGCTCAACCTCCCAGACCTGCTGGGGTAAGAATATCGGGAAACCTGTCCTATCCTGCTGAGACCTGCTCAGCCCCCCAGACCTGCTGGGGTAAAGATAATGTTGAGACCTGCTCAACCTCCCAGACCTGCTGGAGTAAGAATATCGAGAAACCTGTCCCATCCTTCTGAGACCTGCTCAGCCTCCCAGACCTGCTGGGGTAAAGATAATGTTGAGACCTGCTCAACCTCCCAGACCTGCTGAGGTAAGAATATCGGGAAACCTGTCCCATCCTGCTGAGACCTGCTCAGCCCCCCAGGCCTGCTGGGGTAAAGATAATGTTGAGACCTGCTCAACCTCCCAGACCTGCTGGGGTAAGAATATCGGAACACCTGTCCCATCCTGCTGAGATCTGCTCAGCCTCCCAGACCTGCTGGGGTAAAGATAATGTTGAGACCTGCTCAACCTTCCAGACCTGCTGGGGTAAGAATATCGAGAAACCTGTCCCATTCTGCTGAGACCTGCTCAGCCCCCAGGCCTGCTGGGGTAAAGATAATGTTGAGACCTGCTCAACCTCCCAGACCTGCTGGGGTAAGAATATCGGGAAACCTGTCCCATCCTGCTGAGACCTGCTCAGCCTCCCAGACCTGCTGGGGTAAAGATAATGTTGAGACCTGCTCAACCTCCCAGACCTGCTGGTGTAAGAATATCGGGAAACCTGTCCCGTCCTGCTGAGACCTGCTCAGCCTCCCAGACCTGCTGGGATAAAGATACATATGCCCCCACTTTCGCCGTGGGTGATATATAGGCATATTATTGACCCATGCACCATAGGGTGATTTAACTTTCCTGGCTGAATGCCAAATAAGAATATCCAGTTGAATAATGAAAACTGGTCCCTTGATAACATAAGGCTGAGCCAGAAGATTCCAGATGAGCGCAAGAAGAGATAAGCTTTGATTCGATTGAATCAGGGACTATTGCCGTTATATCAGCCTTATATGCTCAGGAACCCGTATCCCTCTTTCATCAGAATCTGAATCCTCATCACTTAGGAAACCTTGATGAGACCCAGGTTTACAACTCTCATCTGGAGGGGGTCTACCAAAGTCTAGCCTGTTGTGGAGCCTAGATCTTGGATTATAAAAACGTTGCAGGTGACCCAACTCAATAAGATGCCCAATCTCTTGCCCGAGCTGTCTACAATGTTCTGTATCATGACCAATATCATGATGATAAAGGCAGTACAGTTGATGGTTTCTTTTATGTACTGGTCCAGCATGGGGCTGAGGCTCTTTTGCCAGAGATTTTTTCCTCATGTAGGAAAGGATATGAGCTTTTGAAGCCAGTAGAGAATTCCTTTCCTTTCTTCGGCCTTCTAACCGAATCTTGACAGAGCACCTTTCTTGCAACGGTGATTTGCCTTTATTGTCAACTTTTCTGTCATGTTTGAAAGCCAGGAAAACTTTTTGATTGCATTTCAATCTCTGGCGGCCAAGCTTTTGTTCTGGCCGTCTTGCCTTGGCCATAAACTCAGCCTGACGCCTGAGACAATAACCAGGCCGAGTGGGAGAATATTCCATGTGATCCAGTGGGCGAGAGTTATTGGAATGTGACCCACTGGGCTTTGCTACAGAGGTCTTTCCCTTCATTTCCCTTACTACAGCCTGGAAGACCTCTGGGTTTTGAGCCACATATCGAATGGCTCGCACGTGCTCTTCATATGTGAAGGCAATGGGAGTTGAAGATTCTCCCGGCTCCGTAGAGCATTGATCAGTTTGTTTCTGGGAAGACCTTTGGCTCCTGCTTGATGTCATCGGTTGCTTGGACCCTTGACTATCTTTTTTACTCATCTTTCTCTCAATAGCTTCCAAGGACAGTTAGAAAAGCTTTGAGTAACTGTTTTCTGGGTTAAGGGACTAAGGGGCCCTCCTTCTAGCGCCAAATGATGAAACCGGATCTTCACCAAGGGTCTAGACGACCTCAAATAAGCTTCGTCAGTTAACGTGAAGAACTGTTAACTGGAATTGAAATGATTATGTAGCTGGAATAGCGCCAAATACCCTGCACAAAGAAGCACAGGTCTGAGGTCCCGGGGGGTTGGCCCCGGAAAAAACCCTCCGACGCTCAAGTCAGTTTGGGCCATATCTCACTGAGATTATAATTTAAAGGGTGAGTTAGGAATTTCTCACAGTATCTTCCAAGGAGCAGAGTGTATGAGTTAGCTTTAAGGGATGAAAGATTGAATTCCGGGCCCTCCTCCTTTGTCTTGATTGGCTGGCTTTTATAGACCTTTTCCCGCCTTTAGCTCTTGATAGTGGATTATGGATAGGACGCTTACTTGGGGCAGAAAGCCTAGGAAGCTGTAGGTCTACTGATATGATCAATAGCCTGACTGATGTGACTAATAGGCCGGCCTGGTTGATGTGACTAATAGGCCGATTATTATAACCTTAGCGTGCTCAGGAAGAATACCCAGTTGTAGTCACTATATTTGAATTACATCTCTGTCCGAGGGTCCCACGAAGTATTATCATAATGGGTTCATTAGCTGTGGTACACAGCTGAACCCTGCCGAAGTGTATGACTTGCTATGGTACACAGCTGAACTCTGCCAAAGTGCGTGACTTGCTGTGGTACACAGCTGAACTCTGCCGAAGTGCGTGACTTGGCCTTATCCCATGGAAGTGGTCTGAAGTGCGGTATCTAGACATAGGATGACGTTGATGCCGATGTGCATACCTTTAGCATATTCTTCGATTTTATAAGGACGCCATGATGCCCTGCTGAGGTACCGTTGAGGCTGAACAGCCATACTTAGGCGCTGAACTACAGTACTTTTCAGCTATGGTTTATCATGTGTATTACAGGACAAGTCAAGAACCATGATGATAATTGATTAGTACAAAAGTTCATATATACACACACACACACACACACACATATATATATACATACATATATATATATATATATATATATATATATATATATATATATATATATAACAAGTCAATAACCATGATGATAATTGATTAGTACAACAGTTCTCTCTCTCTCTCTCACACACACACACACACTCACACACACACAAACTCACACACACATACACACACACACACACACACATATATATATATAGATATATATATATGTTAGGTCCCTTAGAACACACTAGAAGGGGGGTTGAATAGTGTGTTCACCAAGTATAGACATTTTCTTGGATATTTTTCGTGTATGAGTACAAGCCGATACTTGGGTGTGTTCTTTGAAATGAATAAAACTTGCGGAAGCGTAAAGAACACAATATGTATAGAGGTTCAAGTCAAAATGACTCTACTCCTCTACCTTCTTGTTTTTTCACAAGAAGTATTTTGAATGGCAGATTGTTATTTCTTTTGGGAGAAACAACAATCAAAACAAAATCCAAAACATAGTAAACTAGGCCACACGCCTAGACCATAACCAAGAAATACCAACCCCTTGAAGTCTAGCCTCCAAAGAACTTCCTTGCTCCTTAAAGAATTCTTGTAGGGAGTATAGTACATCACAACACCATCAACTAACCCTTCAAGGTCTGGATTTCTTCAAACAAGAAGCACCCTTGCTTCTTGACCAACAATCTACATTTAGCCTCTCACAATCTTCACTCAACAAGAAGAAGACTTTTCTTCTTCTTTACAACATAACTCTCACAAATAAAGTAAAATATACAATGATACAACTATTTTGAGAGCTAAAACTTTGAGAGAAACTTGAGAGCTTTGTTGGTAGAAAGTTGGAGAATGAAAAAGATGAAAACCTTTGTTTTATCAACCTTCATTCTAGCCGTTTGTGCCCTTGCAGGAGCCAATAATGGGTTTTGTCTCTTTGTGATGACATGTCCTCATCTTTGGAGATCTTCTCTTGGATGACTACAAGATTCTTGAGGAAGCTTCTTCTTGAAAGCTCAAGGAAAAAAGATGATCTTCTCCAAACGAGAGAGTGTGATATTGCACTAAAACGGAGGGTACAAATGTCAAGTAAACATTAGAAAGTGCAGCATAAAACATTTGTAACATAAGTCACATGAAGCGCCTATGTGTTTTATGAATAGGCGTTCAATGTGACATGGAGCGCCTAAAGTGTTTATGAACTTGTGTTCAATGTGACATGAAGCGTCTTAAGTGAATAAGAAGCACATGTTCAATGTCACATGAAGCGCTTGTTGTGGGCATCGGAACTCATTCGAAGTCACATGAAGCGCCTAATCTCAGCTTTCATATTTGTTCGAAGTAGTTTTGACTTTTACCAAAAGTAACTTGGTGTTCGTGCCCATTTTTGAGCGAAAAGGTTTATTTGACTTTGTAACACACATGAAGCGCCAGTTTAGGCGTTCAAAGTGTACTGTTTTACAACTTGACACATGAAGCACCTGAAGTAGGCGTTCGAAGTATACTGGAATTCAGAAACCTCACATAAAGCATCTTATGTAGACGTTAAACGTGTACTGGGCTCCGGATACTTCACATGAGGCGCCTTATGCAGGCGTTCGAAATATACTGACCTTCAAACACATGACATTAGGCACCTAATCTGGCGTTCTAAGTGTCAATTGTGCAAATCATCAAAACTTAACACATTTCAACATTCTCCCTCTTTTTGATGACTTCACAATGTGCATAACTTTTAAAATTAACTCCTCCTTAACTTATGCTCTCCCTCACATTATGCCTAAAGTTTGTTTCTAACACATGTAACACAATCATCACAGAACAAAGTCATCACATTTTAAGAAAGAAAACTTCATTAATGTGCAATCATTTCAGGCACTAAAAATTGTTCTAATGTCATTATGACCCAAAGATAAATCAACCACAAAAAAGATTGACAAAAAGAATCTTTGTTGTTTATGCATTTCCTGCACCGGCATCTCCGCCACTGGATGTGAGCTACCAAATCCAAATCATCCAGTTGCAAAACCAGCAAAACCACCCATTGACTCTCTGGAACCACAAGAACCACCAGCATCAGCACCCGCACCACCACCAGCATCACCACTTTCTCCCCCTAAATAATCAAAATCCGAGGGGAGTTGAATCCACGGATTCAGCTGCAAGAGGGCATTCTTGAAAACTGTCATGCGGTATTCGTTTCGAGCATGCCAAGCTTCATGCTCTGCATCACGAAGCTCCAACCGTTGGACAGTTTGTTTGAGTGTCTGAATGTGTGATAGCAATTCAGGGTCATTGCTACCACCCTCACCATCTTGAGGTCCTTCGTCGATCTCATCAGCGATGTCGGGAATTGTAGTGGCCTTCCTTCTTTAGGAGTCAATGGCTTGGGCGATGTTGAAATTATCGTAATAATCCGTCTTCACCTCCTTAGTCATCTACCCGTTGGAAACTCAATGCCTTTGGACTTCATCAAAATGGTGACAACATTGGCAAAGGGCAGGCCCTTTGAGCCCTTCCGGAGAGCAGCCATAATGACTTCCACCATTATCCATCCAAAATTTAACTGTGTCTCATCCTTGAGATGATAAGTAACATAGAAATCCATATTGATTGGATTTCTAGTTGCCTTACCGTTGACATAGTAAGTAACCACCGCCAGCAGAATTCTGTTTACCAGAGGCATGTTCTGAGTTCTCTTTGTTGGAAGATATGCCAGATCAAACTTGACATATTGCTCACGAACTCCGTATTTGTCACTTCAGTCAAATATGGAGAAGTCACTTAATCCCTCATTTCTTAAGCCTAAAGCATCACAAATTTCATGTATGGAGAAATCGATGGGTGTACTAGCGACGACTGTGTGCAAAGAGAATTGTTGAGACTTGGATTGTGGAGTGATCCACATGTTGGCATAGAACATTCTGGTGTAATCTCTGGAGAAGGACTGCATGTCATGTCTAGACCAAAGAGGAGTCCAGCCCTGATGATCCAAGAAGGTGATGACTTAATTCTCGTTGTGAGCCTCAGTGAAGTCACTAAATTGAATCAGCTTGAGGGGCACAAGGGATCTGTTGTTGCTCCTCCATTCTTCATAAAGCATATGTGAATGGAGAGATATATGGGTACCTTTGGCAACATTAGGAGGTGGTTTTGTGACATTGGAGTCAAATTTCTTTTTCATCCAAGGAAAGTTATCCTTGGAAAGCCCTTCGCGGATAGATTTGATATCTTCTGGTTCAACAATGCCAGTAGTTTGCTTGTGTTTGTGTCCTCTTTGAATGCATCTTGAAGGACCAGCAGAAGCCATCTGTGAGTTTAGAGGAGGAAGTTTAGAGATTTTTAGCAAAGATAGAGAAAGAGGAATGGTTTGCAGAAATGTTGTGAGAGTAGTGAGAGGAAGAGGATGAAATTTAAAGAGAAGAGGAGGAAGAGGAAGAGGCGGGGGCGGTTGGATTGAGAGATAGTGGGAGAGTGGGAGTAATGGTTAGTAATGGAGGAAGATGAAGAGGAGGGAGAAGAAGAAGAGATAGAGAAGAAGGAGGTGAAGTGGGAAACGTGGGGAAGTGGAGTGAACGGGCGTGGGGAAGAGGAAAAGATGGCGGCAGTGTCAAATCCTTCAATTCGCACGAAAAAGTGAACGGTCACTTGGTTTGACAAGGAAGAAATAGGGTTTAGGCTCCTTATGTCACTTCGAAAGACTTCATGAACAAGGATGAAGCGCTTAAAGTGACTTAGAACGGTTGTGGTTGAAGTGATTAAGCGCTTGAAGTCACTTTGAGCGAGTGATACAGTTTGTGTAAAGCGTTTAATGTCACTTCGAACGATTTTTTCTAAATACATAGAGAACTTGATGTCACTTCGAACAGGTGACATTCTTTGTATCAGGCGCTTAATGTAACATTGAACGCCTGAATTAATTCAGATAAAGCGCTTTATGTACACTGATCTTGAAAATTTAAGAAGGCGGATTTAACATCCATTTGGTAAAGTTTAAAATCTTTATAGCAAACATATGACATAACATTTTAATGGCTTCAAGCCATGCTACGGATGCAAATGTCTCATCAAAACAAATACCTGCTTCTTGACGGTATCCTTGGGCAACTAGTCTAACTTTGTTTCTAGTGACATTTCTTTGATCATCCATCTTGTTACGAAATACCCATGTCGTACCAATAATGGGATGATCAAGTGGTTTGGGAACTAACTCCCACACATCACTTCTTTGAAATTGTTTTAATTCTTCTTGCATAACCAAGATCTAATTTTCATCAAGAAGTGCATCCTTAACATTTTTAGGCTCTATGAGAGTAGAATGCGTTCTATCGATATTGTCTTCGTATGGTAATACCCCTATTTAGATCACCTATGACCAACTCGTGTAGGTGAGAACTTTTATGCTTGAATGATCTAGGAAGATTGGAGACATCTCCTTCAACTTCTTCATGATCACTTTCCGAAAGAGACGAATCATCACAATTTAGATGGTTATCATTTTCTGAAATATGAGATGCATTTTCAACATTTTGTGTATCAACAACATGAGTATGAGAAATAATTCTATTTGACTCACTAAGTTCATGAACAGTCGGTGGAGGAGTACCTTCAATAGGTTCTACTCTTAAGTCAATGAAGATGTTCCATTTGGAGACTTATCAACAATTTCTTGTTGATGAGAAACCGTTGGAATGTCTTCAAGAATTTCTTCTTGAGGAGCAACATCTTCATTTTCTTCACAATCCTCATTAAGTTTCGGTTCGTCATTAAGTGACTCATTAAACTTAACATGGATTGATTCTTCCGCCTCTTGACTCCTTTTGTTGAAAAACGAAATGCTTTACTATTTGAGGCATAACCTAAAAAAGATACTTTCATCCGCTTTGAGGTCAAGTTTGTCCAAAGTGTCTTTAGTGTTAAGTATGAAACACTTTACATATAGAGCCGGGGGTCTCACTGGAAGCAGACTCTCTATCCCTTGGGATAGAGGTATTGTCTGCCTACCACTTACCCTCTCCAGACTCTCACGATAGATTTTGCTGACGTTCGGATATACTGGGTCCGGATGATGATGATGATGATTTTCCCTTCTCGAGGAAGAAGAATTTTTTATTTGATGATCAAATGGATGTTAACTATAGAACGAGTTTGATTCCAAGAAGTTCAATTGGCTTCACGAGATAAGGAAAGTAGAGATGGTTTTGTATATATGTTTAAAACATGGGTTACAAGTATCCAAGACATAGCCCAACTGGTTCCAGGCAGGAGTTCTCGAAAAAGAGGTCAGGGATTCAATTCTTGCCACAGGCAAGAAAGCCCCTTTCCAGCAAGTGCATAATGTGGGAGCTTCCTTGGTCTGTAGGCTTGTCTGCAGTGCTGGGGGACTCCTTATGCAGACTACTGTGTATATAACCAAGCTCCTGCTAGCGGGCCGTTGGGTACATGATTTACATCCCTACACTACCTTTGAGACTGAGTTTGACAGGGACCCTTACTGGTTGGGGTTCAACCTTTTTTAAAACATGGGTTACAAGAAAATATCAAAAAGTGGGGTTCAAACAAGGGGGTTAGATCCGTTAACCACAGGAGGGGCAATAACGGGGAATCAGATCACCTGCCCCCCTTTTCTCTCACCCCACGCTTCACCGCGCGACACGTGGCAGCAGGAGTGGTGAGATTGGATGATGGTCACCCGCATCCAGCCTCACCACCCCCTCTCATCCAACCTCACCACCCTTGCTGTCACGTGTCGTGCGGTGACGCGTGAGGTGAGGGAAAAGGGATGAAAGGATCCTAACCCCTCACCCGCATCCAGCCTCACCATCCCATGCTGACACGTGTCACGCGGTGACGTATGGGTTGAAGTAAAATGGGTGAAAGGATCTTAACCCTGATAACAGATCTACCAAACGACATGTAACAACACCATTTTGTTGTGGAGTTCTAGGACCCGAAAGGTTATGTGTGTATCCTTTGGATTCACAAAACCTTTCAAACTCTCCATCAAACTCACCACCACGATCACTTCGTATAGTCTTAATGGTGTCACCCATGTAATTTTTCAATCGTCTACTCAAATTTATAAACTCACTACATGCATCATTTTTCTTTGCAAGAAACATCACCCATGTGTAACGAGTATAGTCATATACTACCACGAAGGTATAATGTTTACCACCCAAACTTTTTGTTCCAACATCCCCATACAAATCCATATGTAGTAATTGTAGGGGTTTGGAGGTGGATATATTTGTTTTTGGTTTAAAGCTTGTGTTCACAAGCTTTGCCTTTTGACAAGTGTCACACAAGTCTTGGTTTTTTAAACTCACTTTTGGAAGGCCTCAGACCTTATTGTTTTCGCAAATAAATTTAAATGTTTTGAAACATACGTGTCCGAGACGTCTATGCCATAGTTGCGTCAAATCATTTTTGGCAACTAGGCAAGATATATTTTGTGAAACCAAATCATTGATGCTAAGTTTGTAAATGTTTTTAAATCTCAATGCCTCAAATAGAATAGTGTCATCCTTTTTCACAATGCACTTTGTTTTCAAAAACGTAACTTCATAATTAGCATCGCATAGTTGACTGACACTTATCAAGTTAAACTTTAATCCTACGATATATAGAACATCACTAATAGAGAAGGAATTGTTACCCACAATACCATGTCCTTTGATTTGGTCTTTGCTACCTCCAAAGTGGACAACTCCTCTATCTTGCATAGTGAGTCTATGGAAGTGACTTTTGTCTCCCGTCATACTGTCCACAACCCATTTGACCTTCTTGTCTTCGCTTTCTCCATTTAGCGCTAGGGCCTACAAAAGAATCATATGACATTGGTACCCTTTTTGTTTTGGGTCTTTGAAGGTTAGTTACCTTCACTTCACACTTCGGCACCCACACAAGATTTTTATTATTTTTGGCTCTACACACTCTTTCTACATGACCCTTTTTATTACAATAAAAGCATGTAGGAATGTGTTTGTGTGAGTGATGATAGTAATCATGCTTGTCCGTTGGCACATTCTGTGAGTCCTTTTTAGAGACAACTTTCCTTGGAATCAAGGAAGAGTTATTTTTCACGGATTCAACCCAAGGTTTTGACACCTTGGTTGACTTTGCTTTTCCCTTAGGCATGTGCCTTTGCTTCTTCAAGGAGGTCTTAGACTTCTTGGCAAATGATGCTTGTTCCTTTGGTTTTTCCTTCTTAGATGCATACATGATACTAGGTTTGATTTTATTCTTATACGATGTAGATGCATCTTTAATTCCATCTTTTTTAGCATTATCCTTTTGAAGATTTTTCTTTTTCAAAAGGATTTGAGAAGATGAGCTTGATTTCATCAAGTCATGCTTCTCTTTTAGTGCAATCACATGCATGGTTAATAAAATTTCATGCTCAAGTTGTAACGCAATGTGATTTTCTAATGTGTCATTGTATTCATTTAAGCATGCTCTAAAATCTTTTTTGACACGTTTGTATTTCATATCTAAAAAATCATTTTCTTGAACTAACTCATCCTTTTCATCTTGCAATCTATAATGTGATGATATAGTGCATACCTCCATGTCATCCTCAATGGCCATAAGAGAATAGAACTCCTTGTCGAGATCATCATTGATGACCTCTGTGAGAGCTAGATTCTCGTTGTCGCCGTTGTCGCTCTCGGACCGGATAAGATGCTCTCCCAATGGGCTACCTCCGCTTGTAAAGCCTTCTTCCTTTGGTAGATAGCTTTCTTGTTAGATGCGGCTCTTTCACCATACAATTCTTCATGAAGTGACCAAACTTCCCACACTTATATCATTTATTTTCTTGGTCCTTCACTTTATCCTTATCCTTAGAGAACTTTTCTTTGATGAACCTCTTGGCTTCATCTTCGTTCTTCCTTGCGAATCTTCTAAATCTTCAAACGTAAAGTCAAACTTCATCGTCCGATTCATCCGACTCGTACGCAAACGCCTTCGACGAACTTCGAATGGGATCATTCTTTTCTTTAGCTTCAAGATGAATCTCATAAGTGATGAGATTCCCATAAAGCTCATCCAAAGTGATAGTCTCTAGATCCTTGGATTCTTCGATGGCCATCACTTTTGCATTTCATTCTCTTCCTAAGCTATTTAGGCAGCAATGGTTGAGATCCTCTTGCTCTATTTTCTGACCAACCGCCGTAAGTAGGTTGACAAGCTTGGTGAATTTTTGGATGGACTCTTCAATCTTTTCACCTTTGAGGACATTAAAATTATAGAATTGCTTTATAAGTTGTCTCCTCTTTGCCTTCCTCACTTGAGATGTTCCTTCATAGATCACCTCCAACTTTGTCCAAGCTTCATGCGCGGATTGGACTCCTTGTATTTGTGCTCTCTCATTTGGTGATAAAGAGCTATTCAAAATAGCAAGAGCTTTGCTATTTATTGCAAATTGCAACTCCTCTTCCGGAGTAGGATCATCAACATCAAAAGGAATGGTAGAACCTTTTGACACCTCTCTCCATATACGATACCCACAAGAACGTAAATATGTTTCCATGTTGCCTTTCCATAATGGGTAGTTTAGAGGGTCAAACATGGAGACTTTGACATGAATACTAGAAACAGAAGGGAGTAGTGATTCTTGCCTTCTTCTTCTAGAAGCATCACCACTTGGAGAACTTGCATCTTCAAAGCTAAAGGGATCCATACTTTGAAAGATCAAATCTTGCTAATTGAACTCAAATATTCAAGATTAGGCTCTGATACCAATTGTTAAGTCCCTTAGAACACACTAGAAAGGGGGGTTAATAGTGTGTTCACCAAGTATGGATATTTTCTTGGATATTTTTCGTGTGTGAGTGCAAACCAATATTTTGGTGTATTCTTTGAAATGAATAAAACTTGCGGAAGCGTAAAGAACACAATATGTATAGAGATTCAAGTCAAACTGACTCTACTCCTCTACCTTCTTGATTTTTCACAAGAAGGATTTTAAATGGGGGATTGTTATTTCTTTTGGGGGAAACAACAATCAAAACAAAATCCAAAACATGGTAAACTAGGCCACAAGCCTAGACCACAACCAAGAATTACCAACCCCTTGAAGTCTAGCCTCCAAAGAACTTCCTTGCTCCTCAAAGAATTCTTGTAGGGAGTATGGTGCACCACAACACCATTAACTAACCCTCCAAGGTCTGGATTTCTTCACACAAGAAGCACTCTTGCTTCTTGACCAACAATCTACACTTAGCCTCTCACTATTTTCACTCAACAAGAAGAAGACTTTTCTTCTTCTTTACAACACAACTCTCACAAATAAAGTGAAATATACAATGATACAACTATTTTGAGAGCTAAAATTTTGAGAGAAACTTGAGAGCTTTGTTGGTAGAAAGTTGGAGAATGGAAGAGATGAAAACTCTTGTTTTATCAAACCTTCATTATAGCCATTTGTGCCCTTGCAGGAGCCAATAATGGGCTTTATCTCTTTGTGGTGACATGTCCTCATCTTTGGAGATCTTCTTTTGGATGACTACAAGCTTCTTGAGGAAGCTTCTTCTTGAAAGATCAAAGAGGAAAGATGATCTTCTCCAAAAGAGGGAGAGAGCCTGTGATATTGCCTAAAAAGAAAGGTA
The DNA here is from genome assembly GCA_036186865.1 of Eustoma russellianum. NCBI lineage: Eukaryota > Viridiplantae > Streptophyta > Magnoliopsida > Gentianales > Gentianaceae > Eustoma > Eustoma russellianum. The sequence continues at coordinate 1,993,100 of AP025060.1, read as the reverse complement.
CAAATTTCAAATAAACGTTAGAAAGTGCAGCATAAAACATTTGTAACATAAATCACATGAAGCGCCTAATGTGTTTTATGAATAGGCGTTCAATGTGACATGAAGCGCCTTAAGTGAATAAGAAGCACCTGTTCAATGTCACATGAAGCGCTTGTTGTGGGCATCAGAACTCGTTCGAAGTCACATGAAGCGCCTAATCTCAGTCTTCATACTTGTTCGAAGTAGTTCTGACTTTTACCAAAAGTAACTTGGTGTTCGTGCCCATTTTGGAGGAAAAGGTTCATTTGAATTTGTAACACACATGAAGCGCATGTTTAGGCGTTCAAAGTGTACTGTTTTACAACTTGACACATGAAGAGCCTGAAGTGGAAGTTCGAAGTGTACTGGAATTCAGACACCTCACATGAAGCGCCTTACGTAGGCGTTCGAAGTGTACTGGACTCCACACACTTCACATGAGGCACCTTATGCAGGCGTTCGAAGTATACTGACCTTCAAACACATCACATTGGACACCTAATCTGGCGTTCTAAGTGTCAATTGTGCAAATCATCAGAATTTAATACATTCCAACAATATATATACACACACACATATTGAGTAATTAAGCTCACAGTATATCCACATGTCTTTTAATTTCTAAAATTGAAAATAACTAGTAATATATGTAAGCATTTCGAAACTTACAACTTGTATTTAACACAAAAAATAAGGTTTTATCCAACAAATTGACATGCTTGTCTTGTCATTAAATTTTAAAACAAAATACCTAGAAACCAGATTTCTTAGTCCCAAAATAATTATAGTCTATCCCCACTTTATTTCATACTGCCGAGAATCCTGTATGTGAGAGTTACAAGTGGCGCTTACTGAGAGTTACAAGTGGGGTTCACTGCAATATAAGAGGTCATATAACTGGACAATATTTGGGTAACAATCTTTTGCAATATGAAAGATCATACGAGTGAACCATATTTAGGATTAGAAGATTTCATCATAACAACCGTTTGAGATTTGACTAAGTGGTCGTAAGTCATAACTGCATTCATCAATTTTCAACTTTCTTTAAATGTTATTCCAACAAATTTTGGTTTGTTTCCTTCCTGGCTCCCTCTCTCTCCCTTTTTATATCCTGCTCCGCATACAAATGCAAGCAAAAAAAGAAAAAGAAAATCAAGAACTCTTGTTGAACTTCACAAGTGCATTTCCTTTTCTTGATTTCTCTGCTTAAACTTTGCCTCTGGTTTTAGCTTAGGCCCTTTTTCTGGGAAATGGAAACGGGGGAAAATGTTATGCCACAAGAAAATTTTTATTTTAGCAGCTGCTTTCCTAATGGGGTTATGGAGAATATACTTTTGCAGCTTCCGGTGAAAACCCTGATCCGATTTAAGGCTGTTAGCAAGTCCTGGAAGGATATCTTGAGCAGCCCTTATTTCATCCGAATGCAACTTGAACGTGCTAAAAAACACCAGAAGCTTCTTTGTTATGCATTGGATGCTGAAACTTTCAATCCCAAAATTTCTTATATAAGTGAAAAAAATGTAGCATTGGGACATGAGCAAGTCCTTACACCATCTGAATTTAACTTGGCTGGTGGGGCAACACTTGAGGATTCATGCGACGGGTTGTTGTCTTTGAGGTTCGCGTCTAACTCTGGCAGTATTTATTTGTGGAACCCTTCTACTAGAAAATCTAGGCATGTTCATCTCCCAGACTGGGACCCCCATCCCTGTGTTGGAATTGCATTTTCAGTGAAAACTAATGAATATAAAATGGTTAGGACTTCTTACAACTTTGGAGCTAACCGCAGTGGCATGTCAAGTTCGAGTTTGAATAAATTATGCATTTGGGTGTATAGCATCAACTTCGATTCATGGAAGAAATTGATACCTGATATCGGCTACGGGCCATTGTATCCGGGCAGGGCAATTTCACTTGAGGGTTGTATGCATTGGATCACAGAAGATCGTGGGGCCCACATTGCATCATTTGATATAGACAATGAGAGACTTACTTATTTTCCAATGCCTAGTATTGGGGAGTCACAAAATGTTTATAGAAAGCATTTGGTGGTAATAAGGGAAACCCTTTCCGTCGTGGTAGCTTGCATGAGCACATCTTATGGTTTCACGTGTGACATTTGGCAAATGAAAGAATATGGGGTTAGGACATCTTGGACCAAGGTAGCATTTATTGAGTCACTTCCTAGGATGGCTTGTCCGTGTGGTTATTATGCTGATGAGAAGATTCTCTTCAAATTCCTTGTAGATGATCGTGAAGGCGTGCTATCTTGTGACCCATTTAATGGAGTCAAGACAGGTTTATACTTACCTGGGAATTTCGGTCTGCAGATTGTGAGTTTTATAGAAACAATGGTGTCTTTGGAGACTGAGAGAGCATAAGCCAACAAGAACAACAATATCCCTAACCCTTAATTTAGTGCAGTTTGCTATAAATGTAGCAGCATGATTCCTGTACTAGTGAATTTGATTAGTGATTTTCTATCTAGAGAAGTTGCCCATTTTAGTATTTAGAACAAGATCAGATTGTTTACTCTAATGTCTCTAAGTGGACTTCGATTTGGAAAGGTTGCAGTTTGCAAATGATTTTAATCATAGTTTATGTCCAGATTGAAAGAATTCAAAATTTTGAACCTAAACTTTTTCTTAAGAAACTTTAACCTAAACTTAACGCTTAGTTTACGCTCCGGTTTGACTTCGGATCAGGTTCAAGTTTAAAACTAGAGATGGCGTGAAATGGCCATGTCCAGCCCCATTCTCACACATACCCCTATATATAACTTATAGTGTAAATTTAAAATGATTTACAAGTGATTATTATGTATCTTAATTTAAAAAAGAGATATATAAATATATCATTAAAATTTCTCTTTTGATGTGGTGTTTCTTCTTATATAAATTCTGCTACGAAAAACTGCTAAAATAAAACTAGTAATACCGGATTGTAGCTCCTGTTACTATTATTGTTTTCTTGGTTTCACTTTTGTTGGCAAAAGGTTGAACCCCAACTCAAAGGGCCTACACTGCTCCAGCCCCAAGGAGCTGCGTGGAGGTCGTAAATCAGGAAATCTGACGGCTTTCTAAATTGGGTGAGATCTTACACAGTTACCCACACAAGATGATCTTGGTTTCACTTTTATATACATCTTTGTAATGCCTATTAATTCCCTTATAATATTTCCATATTTGTGACACAATAATTCAGCACAAAACGATTATTTTTTTTATTTTTGTTAATCGTGTTTCTATCAATAGACCCATATAGCACTTCTGGGTAAGTTATTTTGTTATGATACATCAATGGACATGGACTTTCTAAGATAGTTAGACAAACAGCGAAGCTGTCAAGTTTGATACACCTATGCAAATGAAATTATTCAGTAGGGAACTTACATTTATACAATAACAACCATACCTAGTATAATTCCAACGACAACAAAAACTATCGATGAATATCTAAAATTAATGACAACGCACGGGTTACTAGAAACAGCAAACAATTGTTACTATTTGGAGAAGTTCTATTAAGAAAGCTGAAAAATGCTACTAGTCCTTTATAAATTTTCATCCTGCTCAGACTCTAGCGAGAACTTTTGCTGTCGTTAGAATATACTGGATATGCGTTATTGTTGTATACTATTCAGCAGCAAACGCAAATTTGGAGACCACTTTATTGAAGCACTTGTTTAGATGTACTTCGCGAGTATGATACTCTGGAGAATATGTTGGATTTTCTAGTTTTTCTCTAAGTAAAATTGGTTTTACCTTCGATTGATAATTATAAAAATAAAAAAGAAAGTTAAATAATAACATTGCTTAGTCATAATGTTTGTAAAAATCATATAACCAAACAAATAAAGCTAAATAAGACAAACCTGATTTGCAACTGTGCCCTACAAGTACTCATTGTTTGAAAAGTTGTACTCACTCCCTCCTCTGTCACAGTTGGTAAAGGAATGTAGTTGGTCAAAAAATCATTTGATATCAAATATTCAAAGTGTTCAACACAATAATCTGTAAAAATATTTTTAGTATAATTTAGAACTAAATTCTACTAAATAATGTATAAATACTTTGAAATTTTAGTTTTAAATGGGTTGAATAACTACTTCTTTGACTAGTTATAACATAATTTTAGGACGAAGGAAGTATTACTTATTCATTATGACAATTTTTTTATCTTTAACTATAATCATGTGGTCTTTATTGTTCGACTTAGGCTTATAATTTTTATATTTCTCAGTTGGAACACTTAGGTTGAATCACATCAATGAATCTATTTATACATCAGTCTCTCAAAGAATAGAAACAGATCAATCAATATAGGTGAGGTGCAAAATCGAAATCATGTTGTCCAACATCGATCTCTCAGCTTAAAGAACATGGACCGATCTATGTATACATCATTTTCTAAAATTAAGACATAGATCAATCGATGACATCCAGAATCCAAATTTGCATAGCCCTTGCAAACAGGTCCAAAGTTTTAAAGTGTGTTCTCTCTCCAATCTTTCCGAATTGATTATGGACTTTCTTCCAAAATCTATAATGCTACTCCTCTTTTTGTACACCAGTTGTTTAGCTTCCCACCTATGAAGCTAAGTATTGAATACTACCTTAGGTGAGGATGATACCTTTCTAACAGCCACCCTTTGTCAAAGATAAGTCTCATACTCGGACTAAGGGTCAAGATGGTAATTTTGCATACATCTCTCGTAAACTGAATAAAACAAAAGGTCTTAGAATATAGAAAAATAGAGATAGACTCGTAAGATCATAACTTCAATCTGATAGCATGCAATTCGAACGTTGTTCTCGTAGATCTAGGCAAATGGAAAATAGCTTTCCTATGCGTTCTAGTTGCAATAAGAATTCCCTACTTTCCTTGGGTATCCAGCTGCCACTAAGGGATACATAGTCATGGAATAAAAGACAGGAAGGATCCAGTTATCCATGGATGCTGAATTTCATGAGAGTATATTCCCTCTTCTAAATTCATCTATTCCAACCACTACATCTCAATCACATCCTCATCTCCCAATACCGTTCTCAGACATTACCTTTCCTTATTTTCCTAATGAATCATATTTTACTCTAGCCCAGCAAAATATAGAAAGCCTCATCACAGAAGAAGACACTACATCACCACCTGATAATACTCAAACCACTTCACAACTTCGTAGATCTACTAGAATTAGGAAAATTCCTAGTCATTTACAACATTATCAGTGCGATCAGGTCCTTTACCCTCTCACACAGAATATGTCATATGTGAATTGTTCATCAGAATTTAAAGCATCTAATGTTAATATTGATGTATACACTGAACCTAACACATTTGTTGAGGCAGTTGAGTGCAGGGCATGGAGAAAGGCCATGGAAGAAGAAGTGAAAGCATTGGAACAAAACAACACATGGACTATTGTAAAGTTGCCTGCCAACAAGCATTCTATAGGATGCAAGTGGGTATACAAGTTGAAGGTGAAACCAGATAGAAAGATTGAAAGACATAATGCAAGGTTGGTAGTCAAGGGGTTTACTCAACAAGAAGGGGTGGACTATCATGATACATACTCACCAGTGGACAAACTCACAACAGTAAGAACTTTACTTGCAATTTCTGCTGTCAAGAACTGGCATCTACATCAACTTGACATAAACAATGCCTTCCTGCATGGTGACCTAGAGGAGGATATTTACAAGAAGCTACCACCAGGTTTTCAATCTACTAATCCTAATATGGTGTAAGTTAAACAAATCTCTATATGGGTTAAAACAAGCGAGTAGACTGTTAAGTTGTGAAATATTTTGATGATGAAAAGATGTTTTGAATTTAGTTAAATTTGTGTTTGATTTTTGATGCAAAATGAGAAAATCACTCTATGGCTAAAAATGGTTGAGATTGGAACTTACTGGTTGACATCGATCTCTCAAGCTGGGGACATCGATCGATCGATGTCACTTCAGCCTCTGACATCGATCGATCGATGTCAATCAGAGAGCATCGAACTCTCAGCCAAAGGACTTCGATCGATCGATGTTGTTCAGAGAACATCGATCTCTAAACCAAGTGACATCGATCGATCGATGTCACTTCAGCCCCTGACATCGATCGATCGATGTCAGGCAATGTCAAAACTGCAAACTTCTGGAGGACATCGATCTCTCCCTTCCAGGCACTTCGATCGATCGATGTCCCCCAGAATTCAAATTTTCTGAACGCTGGAACAAAATCCAAGGGAGATTTATGATGTTTTCTCTTTTCAATGTTGCTCAAATTTCTTGTGGACTTTAACCCAACCTATTACATGCTTCCTTGACTATTGTATACATGTCTAAGATTCTCTAGGGTGGCTATCCAAGATCAAATCACTCCATAGGGTGGCTAGAAACTATTTGGGCATTATCTTGACATTTTTGAAGATGAAGACTTGGTGGAGAGCCTCAAAAACGTGGTGAACTTTATCTATAAATAGAGGAGGCTTGGATGAGACAAATACACACTTTCAACATCATCTAGCTTTATTTTCCATTGTTGTATAGTTCTCTCATACTTGTAAATTTGCTTAAAGCTTGTTTAGCTTTTCTTTGTGCTTCATTGTTGTATATTGAGAGAAAGTGAGGCAAGCATAAGAGGAACCATAAATATTTGATCTCTTGCTTGTGCTTAGACTTGTGAGAAAGTGTGAACCTTACTATATTTCTTCAACCCACTGTGAGAAGTTCTTGAGGGAACTTTTGTTGAAGTTGTGAGGAAGCAAGAAGTTGTTCTTGTTAAGAGCTGTAGTTGCTGTAGTTGCACAAGTGTGTTTTGTGCAAGAAGTTGCTGTTGTTGTTGCTTACACTAAAGTGTTAGTGTAAGTGTTGTTGTGGTTCTTATTGTTCATAATAAGAAGAGTAGTTGTTGAAAATCCACTTTGAAACAAAGTGGTAGTGGAGTAGAATCATTTACGATTCGAACCACTCTATATCCGGTGTACTCATTCACTACTTCTCATCTCCTATTCTTGCTCTGATTTTGAATATCTTTTTGAGTTGAGCAAACGAGAAAATTCCGCAAAAGAGCCAAACACTCTATTCACCCCCCCTCTAGAGTGTATTCCGGACCTAACAATTGGTATCAGAGCCTAACCTTGATTACTTGGCCTATCTTTGCAAGTAGCAAGGTTAAAGATGATGGAAATGACAACCTCAACCTCAACCTCAACCTCTTCATCTCCTAAGCCTACTGCACTATTTTCCGGATCAAACACTAAAGCACCTATGTTTGATGCCCAAAATTATTCTTTGTGTAAATTTCGAATGATCAATCACTTGAAAGGCTGTGGATTTGATATATGGAGAGCCGTTGTCAAAGGAATTGAAGTTCCTATGATTACCAACTCAAAAGGAGAATCAATATTCAAAGATGAGGATGACTACACCGATGAAGAAAAGATAAGATTTGCCATTAATGGCAAAGCATTTGATATTCTCTCAAGTGCTCTCACCACCACTGAGATTATAAGACTTCAAGGTCTTGAAACAGCCCATGAGGCATGGAAAAGGCTTGAAATGATACATGAAGGAACTGAGCAAGTAAGAATGACCAAACGACTTATGCTCATGAAGGAGTATGAGATGTTCGGAATGAAAAGCGGTGAAAAGATTAAGGAGACAATCGATCGATTCACACGAATAGTGAATCAACTCTCCATGGTGGACAAGAAAATCTCAAATGAAGACCTTGTCTCAAAACTCCTCAACTCTTTACCAATAGAATGGACACCCAAAGTCACCGCCATCACCGAATCAAAGAATCTCAAGACTCTTACCCCTTGATGAGCTATCCGGTAATCTTCTTACACATGAAATTCTTATTGATGAACAAAATAGGATGAACCCTATCAAGCCCGCACAAACATCACACAAAGGATTGGTGGTAGAGTCCGATGAATCGAATGAGGAAGTTGCTCTTCTAGTAAGAAAATTTAGAAGAATGGCAACTAGAAATAAAGCTCAAGCAAGAAAGTTCTTCAAAAGACCATCTAAAGAAAAGGAAGCAAGTGAAAATTGTTATAGATGTGTTCGATCCGGTCATTTCATTGCCGATTGCCACGTAAAAGAGCCGCAAAAGCAAGAGAAGAAGGTATTTCCTCAAAAGAAGAAAGCCCTCAATGCAGAGGTAACCACGTGGGATGATCTTCTTTCGGAATCAGAAGGAGAAGAAAGTGAAGATCAAGGTGTTGGACTTGTTGCAATGGTTGACAATTCAAAGATTCAACATACTTGTCTTATGGCAATTGAAGATGATCTTGAGGTAAATTCTAACCCCTCAAATTTTCATGATGAAATAGGAGATTTGCAAGATGACTTTGAAAAATTGAATCTAAAATATAAGCATTTGAATAAAGAGTTCAAGAAATGCATCTTAGAGAATAAGAGCTTGCATGACAAGAATATTTTGACGTTTCAAGAGCATGACATCATACTTACCATGCATAAAATGGTAGCTCTTGAAAATGTAGAAATTAAAAAGGAATGTGAAAAACTAAAGTTAGACCTACAAAGACTAACAAATGATAAAAACAATTTAGACATACTACTTGAAAATCAGAGAATTGGAAATGATAAATCCGGTTTAGGATTTAATTCATCATCTTCTTCTATTAAACATAAGTCCTTAAAAAAAGCCAAATAATAGAAAAACACAACAAAATTCATCACCTTCAAAACCAAAGCATGTACCCACTTCTTTTTATTGCAACAAACTAGGACATGTGAAGAAAGCATGTAGAGCTAGATTTGGAAGCACATATGTTTGGAAGCCTAAGGGTCGACCAACTAACCCTAAAGGACACAATCATCAAAGGGTACCAATGCATACATCTTTTGGTTTTGTAGGCTCTCAAGATAAATGGAGTAGCCAAAGAAGAAGGAACCAAATGGCTTATGGACAGCGGATGTTCAACGCACATGACCGGAGACAAAACATTGTTCACCAAGCTCAAGCTCCAAGATGGTGGAACGGTGCATTTTGGCAATGGGAAAGCCAAAATCCTTGGACATGGAGAAATTGGTAACTCTTCTTTTACTATTAATAATGTATTATATGTAGAAGGGCTTAAGTATAATTTGATAAGTGTTAGCCAACAATGTGATGCTAATTTTCAAATTAAATTTGTGAAAAGAAAATGTGTTGTGGAAAAGAACGATAAGATTGTTTTTGAGGCTATACGTAAAAATGATGTTTACAAATTTAGCACACATGATTTGATATCACAAAATGTTTCTTGCCTAATTGCCAAAAATGATTTGACTCAACTATGGCATAGACGACCTGGACATATTAGTTTTAAAAATTTCAAAGATATTTGCAAAAATGAAAAAGTCCAAGGTCTTCCAAAATTAAATTTCGAAAACCATGGCTTATGTGACATTTGTCAAAAGGCAAAACTTGTTAAAACAAGTTTCAAGCCCAAAAGTGAAATCTCCACCACCAAACCTCTACAATTGCTACATATGGATTTGTATGGGGATATTGGTACAGCAAGTCTAAGTGGAAAACATTACACCTTTGTGGTGGTAGATGACTTCTCTAGGTACACTTGGGTAATGTTCTTAGCTAAAAAGAATGATGCATGTCAAGAATTTGTAAAGCTTTGTAAGAGATTAGAAAATCAAAAAGAAGACACAATTAAGGAAATTAGAAGTGATAGAGGTGGTGAGTTTGATGGAGAATTTCAAGAATTTTGTGTATCCAAAGGGTATGGACACAATTTTTCAGCTCCAAGAACTTCTCAACAAAATGGTGTTGCGGAAAGGAAAAATAGAACACTTCAAGAAATGAGTAGAGTCATGCTAAACAAATTTGAGCTACCCAAATATTTTTGGGCCGAAGCGGTAAATACCACTTGTCATGTGATCAATAGAGTTTATTTGAGACCATTTCTCAAAAAGACTCCTTATGAGCTTTGGAAAGGTAGAGTACCAAATATTGGTTATTTCAAGGTATTTGGTTGTAAGTGTTTTATACTTAACACCAAAGATAACTTGGATAAACTCGGCTTCAAAGCGGATGAAGGAATCTTTATGGGTTATGCTCAAAATAGCAAGGCATTTAGAGTATATAATAAAAGAAGCATGAAAGTTGAAGAATCAATTAATGTTAAGTTTAGTGAACTCATTGAGGATAAATCAAACATTAATGATGATGATGATGAAATAATTGAAGTAAGTCATATAGAGAAATTTGAGAATCCAAAAAGTAATATTGTTATTGACCTTAGGATTGATCCCCTTGAACCTAAGTTGGAAAATGAAGAAGTAGGAGGGGATACCTCAAATTTAAAGATTCATATAAATATAGGAAAGATCACCCTAAAGAGTTGATACTAGGTGAAACTAGCCAAGGCATAATGACTAGGAGAAAATTCAATGAAAATGCCTTCATTTCACAAGTTGAGCCTAAAAACATAAAGGAGGCAATAGATGATGAAGATTGGGTATTAGCTATGCAAGAAGAATTAAATCAATTTGAAAGAAGTGATATTTGGGAATTAGTTGCTAAACACAGTGACCATCCCGTAATTGGCACTAAATGGGTATTTAGAAATAAAATGGATGATAAAGTAAACATCACTAGAAACAAAGCTAGATTAGTAGCCCAATGCTATAGGCAAGAGGAAGGCATAGACTATGATGAGACCTTTGCTCCCGTAGCTAGGTTAGAAGCTATTAGAATGCTATTAGCATATGCATGCTATAAGGATTTCAAATTATATCAAATGGATGTGAAATCCGCATTCTTGAATGGAATAATTCAAGAAGAGGTCTATGTAGCTCAACCACCGGGGTTTGAAAATCATGATTATTCAAATCATGTTTTTAGACTCAAAAAGGCCCTTTATGGACTTAAACAAGCTCCTAGAGCTTGGTATGATAGATTAAGTAACTTCCTACTTGAGAATAAGTTTTCGAGAGGAAAATTCGACACTACTCTTTTTATTAAAGGACAAGGAAACCATCAATTGCTTGTTCAAATTTATGTGGATGATATTATATTTGGTGCTACTAATGATTCTCTTTGTGAGCATTTTGCAAAATTGATGGAAGGAGAATTTGAAATGAGCATGATGGGTGAACTCAACTACTTCCTTGGTCTACAAATCAAGCAAACTCAAGATGGAGTGTACATATCTCAAACAAAGTATACAAAGGATTTGCTCAAGAAGTACAAATTCGAGGATAGAAAAAGTGTGAGCACTCCGATGAGCACAAGTACAAAGCTTGACAAAGACGAAAAAGGAAAGCCGGTTAAGGTAACAAAATATAGGGGTATAATTGGTAGTTTACTTTATTTAACCGCTAGTAGACCGGATATTTTGCATGCTGTGTGCTTATGTGCTAGATTTCAAAGTATGCCTAAGGAATCACATTTAGTTGCTATTAAACGTATCTTTAGGTATTTGAAAGGAACTTTGAATTTTGGTTTGTTTTATCCCAAAAATGGATGTTTTGATTTAAGGGGGTACAGTGACTCTGACTATGCCAGAAATCTTGTTGATAGGAAAAGCACCTCCGGGACGTGTCAATTCCTTGGAGATTGCTTAGTTTCTTGGTTCTCCAAGAAACAAAATAGTGTGTCACTTTCAACGGCGGAATCCGAATATATATCGGCCGCTTCATGTTGTGCACAACTACTCTGGATGACAAACACCATGAATGATTATAATGTTAAGTTTGATAAAGTTCCCATCCTATGTGACAACACATCAGCCATAAGTATAGCACAAAACCCAGTTCATCATAGTAGAACCAAACACATTGAAGTGAGGCATCACTTCATAAGAGATTGCATTCAAAAAGGATTGGTATGCATTGAGTTTGTTCCAACAAATGACCAACTAGCGGATATCTTTACTAAATCTCTTCCCACCGAGACATTCGAATCTATTAGAGCAAGATTAGGTATGATAAACATTGGCTAGAAGGTAAAATTAGTCAAAAAGGTTGATTTCAGAAGACATTGATCGATCCATGTGACAGTTTGAGAAACTGCTATCAAACAGGACATCGATCGATCGATGTCCTGGACATGGATCGATCGAAGTCCAAGACATCGATCGATCGATGTCTACGCAGACAGGTCATTAAAACCTGCACTTTTCCCTTTCCTCTTCACTTTCCTCTTTCTCCCAAACGAAATCCCTAACTTTCACTCTGCAAAAACAGAAAACTTGGTCCCAACTACGTCAAATCTCTCTGCTAAACTCAGAATCTTTGCCAAAATCTCCATCTTTTATACAAATACAACCATATTCTTCAACATCTTTTCATATCCATCTCCGAAATCCGAAACCTAAATCTCAAATGGCTTCAAAAACACAACCCTCTTCCAAGAGAGCAAGAACTTCACAAGAAGGTGAAGGTGAGGCACAACAATCACATCCAACGGGGTCTAGAACACAAGGACTGAGGAAGAAATCAACTGCATCTCAAAACACTGAGTTAAAGGAAACAAGGGAAAAGCTAACCCTCAACAATTTTCCATGGCTTAAGTCTTCAGATTACAAGGATGCTTTAAAAGAGCCTACGGGGACAGGTAAATTTGGCTACATCACTCTTAAAGCTCAAACGATATTTCATGAATGGGAGCGCAAGAAAAGATCCACCATTGCACTTAAACTGCTCAAAATTGAAGATATTTTGAGAAATGAAGAGTTAAAACCAATCATTGATTGGTTTAATCATCAAAAATGGATACATATTTGGGATGTCAATCAAATGACAAATATGTCTACCCGATACACTAGGATGTTTTATGCTAATATGTGGGTAGAATATCGACAGGGTGTGCCTTATGCTTTACATTCACTGATAGATGGACAGTTGTTGATGTTTAGTTCTAAGACTATAAATGATTTGCTTGATTTTCCTGCTGAGGGATGGGAAGACTTTGATCCTTGGAGGTGGGATACCTACAAGTATCAAATTTTTGAAAATGAAGTTAAAACCTTTCTTGGATTTCACCCCACCAAAAATACAAATGACATGCCTTTGGTATATCGAGTCTTACTTGCTATTGTCACCTTTTGTATCAATGGAAAATCAGCTAAACTTCCGAGCAACTTGGATTTTTATATAGCTTATCGGCTTGCAAATAGAGAAGCTATGAATCTTGGGGAGATTATATTTGCAAATATGCTGGAAGCCGTAACAAAGCAATCCAAAGCTCTTCCTTATAGCAATCTCATCTATAGATTGCTCAAGAAGCGTACTGTATTGTTGGATGAAGATTATACTGAACAGATTACCAACAAGGATTATTACACCAAGGCAAACATCCAACAAATACATAAGTCTCGGAAGGAGGCTCAAAAATGGGGAGGATAACAAGAACAAGAAGAGGAAGAGCCTGAAGATCCTATCCCTCCACCCTCTCCTACCGAACCTCCCATGGCACTCTCCTCTCATCCTTCACCACAACCGCCTCCACAACCAAGCTCCACTTCCAAAAAGGACAAAGGAAAAGCACCGATGACAGAAGGAAGTGGGTCAGATGAAGAGTTCGATGTAGAGGCCGAAATTGACGACATTCGTCATACACTTGGTCAATGGGGTGAAGACTTGACCACGAAAGCAGTCCGTATTGATGATCTACAAAAGGAATATAAGAACTTTCAAGAACGTATCAACATCATTGAAACGAAAGTCAACACTCAAGTTACGGATCTGCAAACGGAGTTGGATGTTCAGAAGACAAAATACCAAAAGCTAAAAACTAAACTCAAGGCAGCTCTCTCCGGATTGTGTTTTTCCTCCGATGAGGAGTAGTCCTTTATGATTCCCATTCCCTCGTAGTTATGCATAGTGTTGCAAGTTTGAGTATGTATCTCAAAACTTGATATTTCTCAATGATATTTATCTTTTTGTTTTTGGTATCTCTCATGTTTTGATGCTTTCAAAAAGGGGGAGAAGTATTTGGTATTGTTGGCATGATGTTTAAGTGGTAATTGGTCTTGGTATGTTTAAGTAGTAATTGGTCTTGGTATTTGGCATTGTTGGCATGATTGGTCTTATTTGCCATGTTTTGGCATAGTTGGTTAGACATTGCATGATTTAGTTTTGGCATGTTATAGCTTGGTATCTTAATGTCTCATCTCAATATGATATTGGTGTTTTTGAATTTGGTATAGCATGACATGAAGTTTCTTGATATGCTTTACATATTAAAATGATGAAAATGTGAAACTTGATGCATAGGTTGAGGGGGAGCATATTGGTATTGATATCACAGTTTGGGTAGATTGCAATTTTTTTATGTGTTCATATGATGAGGAAGCATGGACAAAGGGAGAGTTGTAAAATATCAAGTTTAGTTGAAAAAGTATCATGTAAAAACATCTTTTGAATCATGGTTTTGAAATCATCAAAAAGGGGGAGATTGTTAAGTTGTGAAATGTTTTGATGATGAAAAGATGTTTTGAATAAGTTAAATTTGTGTTTGATATTTGATGCAAAGTGAGAAAATCACTCTATGGCTAAAAATGGTTGAGATTGGAACTCACTAGTTGACATCGATCTCTCAAGCTGGGGACATCGATCGATCGATGTCACTTCAGCCTCTGACATCGATCGATCGATGTCAATCAGAGAGCATCGAACTCTCAGCCAAAGGACTTCGATCGATCGATGTTGTTCAGAGAACATCGATCTCTAAACTAAGTGACATCGATCGATCGATGTCACTTCAGCCCCTGACATCGATCGATCGATGTCAGGCAGTGTGAAAACTGCAAACTTCTAGAGGACATCGATCTCTCCCTTCCAGGCACTTCGATCGATCGATGTCCCCCAGAATTCAAATTTTCTGAACGCTGGAACAAAATCCAAGAGAGATTTATGATGTTTTCTCTTTCCAATCTTGCTCAAATTTCTTGTGGACTTTAACCCAACCAATTACATGTTTCCTTGACTATTGTATACATGTCTAAGATTCTCTAGGGTGGCTATCCAAGATCAAATCACTCCATAGGATGGCTAGAGACTATTTGGGCATTATCTTGACATTTTTGAAGATGAAGACTTGGTGGAGAGCCTCAAAAACGTGGTGAACTTTATCTATAAATAGAGGAGGCTTGGATGAGGCAAATACACACTTTCAACATCATCTAGCTTCATTTTCCATTGTTGTATAGTTCTCTCATACTTGTAAATTTTCTTAAAGCTTGTTTAGCTTTTCTTTGTTCTTCATTGTTGTATATTGAGAGAAAGTGAGTCAAGCACAAGAGGAACCATAAATATTTGATCTCTTGCTTGTGCTTAGACTTGTGAGAAAGTGTGAACCTTACTATATTTCTTCAACCCACTGTGAGAAGTTCTTGAGGGAACTTTTGTTGAAGTTGTGAGGAAGCAAGAAGTTGTTCTTGCTAAGAGCTGTAGTTGCACAAGTGTGTTTTGTGCAAGAAGTTGTTGTTGTTGTTGCTCACACTAAAATGTTAGTGTAAGTGTTGCTGTGGTTCTTATTGTTCATAATAAGAAGAGTAGTTGTTGAAAATCCACTTTGAAACAAAGTGGTAGTGGAGTAGAATCATTTACGATTCGAACCACTCTATATACGGTGTACTCATTCACTACTTCTCATCTCCCATTCTTGCTCTGATTTTGAATATCTTTTTGAGTTTAGCAAACGAGAAAATTCTGCAAAAGAGCCAAACACTCTATTCACTCCCCCTCCCCTTCCCCCTCTAGAGTATATTTCGGACCTAACATAGACAATGGGAATGGGAAGTTAACTAAGGCACTACTGGCTAAAGGTTTTAAGAGGTCTTATCATGATTACAGTCTCTTTATTTTTTGCTCAACAGGTGTAGAACTGTATTTAATGGTTTATATGGATGATATCATTTTAGCAAGCAACAGCATCCAGGCTATAGAACAGACAAAGCAATATCTCAACAAAGCTTTCAGCATCAACGATCTGGAGATCCTGAGGTATTTCCTTGGGTTGGAAGTGGCAATATCTAGACATGGCATCACGTTGTCACAAAGAAAATACACGGTAGATTTGTTAAAACTATATGGTATGACTGCTTGTAAGCCCTCAATGATTCCTATGAATGCAGGAACAAAATTAGCACAAGGAGATTCAGAATTATTGCCTGACAACACGTTTTACAGAAGAATGGTTGGAAAATTGATTTATTTAACTATATCTAGACCAGATATAATCTTTGCAACTCAGCAGCTAAGCCAGTTTCTTGAAGCTCCAACAGTAAACCATTTGCAAGCAGGTTACAGAGTACTGAAGTATTTGAAGAGATGTCCAGGCCAAGGATTGTTTTTTTCAGCACATAATGAATTAAGTTTAGAAATCTACAAAGACTCTGATTAGGGTGAATGACATTATACAAGGCGGTCAGTGTCTGGTTTCTGTATGTTTCTTGGAAAATCTTTGATATGGAAGTACAAGAAACAGGCTACGGTATCCAGAAGTTCTGCAAAAGCTGAATATAGATCAATGGTATTAGGGGCTTGTGAGTTGCAATGGATGGTGTATTTGCTGAATGATTTGAACACCAAGGTACCACTTCCAGCATTGATGCATTGTGACAATAGAAATGCTATATACATATCCGAAAATCCAGTATTTCATGAACGAACGAAACACATTGAGATGGACTGTCATTTTGTTAGAGAAAAATTGCAATCTGGACTGGTGAAACAAAGTTCTATATCCACATCAAAACAGTTAGCCGATATATTTACGAAAGCATTAGACATTAAGAGGTTTCATAAGTTATTAGGATGTCTCAATGTTATCAATCTGTTTTATACGTCCAGCTTGCGGGGGTGTTGAAGTTATTGATGCAGCAGAGACAGAGCAGAAGGCAAGTCAGGAAGAAAGCAACGAAGCAAACGGCGGAAGTTCAAGACATAGCAAGTTGTGAGCGGAAAAGAAATGTGGTTGTAAATTAGTAAAAGGGTAGCTTTGTAAATGTGTATACTAGCTAGATGATACTAAAAGTAGTTAATTACATTTTTGGTTTTCTTGTAGAGAAAGTTTATGTACTATATATACACGTGAAAGGCAGCACAAAAGGTGCAGAATACAGTTTTCACAAATTCACTTCTTTCTTTTCATGTTACTCTTGCTTTCACGTTTATGTTTTCTGCAGTAATAGTGCCTTGCTGCACTTTAGTATCATCAACGTTTTGGTATATTGTTGTTTCGATTCCAAATCTTCACATGGGTTTGAGATGCAGAAACAGCATCTTGCACAAAATTTAGATTAAGACTGCGTACATCAGATCGTAAAGCGACTGGTCCCTCTCCGGACTCTGCACAGATTATAAAGCGACCCGGTCCCTCTCCAGACTATGCACTAACGCAGGAGCCTAATGCACCTAGAATACTTTTTTAATATCTCCATATTTGTGACAGAATAATTCAGCAAAAAGCGATTATTTTATTTATTTTTGTTAATCATGTTTCTATCAATAATAGACCCATATAGCACTTATGGGTAAGTTATTTTGTTATGGTACATCAATGAACATGGACTTTCTAATATAGTTAGACCAACTGTGAAGTTGTCAAGTTTGATACACCTATGCAAATGAAATTCTTCAGTAGGGAACTTGCATTTATACAACAACGAACATATCTATTATAATTCCAACCACATAAAAAATATCGATGAATATCTAAAATTAATGACTACGCACGGGTTACTAGAAACAGCGACCAATTGTTACTATAAGGTGAAGTTCTACTAAGAAAGCTGAATCTTTATGAGTTTTCATCTAAGATAGAGATTAGTTAAGGTTTGATTATAAATGAAGAAGTCGGATCTTCACTCATGGATCAGGGATGATCCAAGAAATAACGTCGTTAACGCCTTGTCAGACAGCTCAGGTGCTTTTCCCTTAAATCCTGCGGAAGGAAGGACGATCTTAGAGGCCCAGGCTTCTACTCCGGAAAAAAACTATGACGATCAAGTCACTTGTGGGCATGATTATATGAATATATGTTTGAAGTAGAGGTCGAAGCAATTTGGACGGGTTTCTCCTTGAGGAGAACATGATCGTTTTAGCTGGGGAGAGCTTAGAGCCGCTTGGCTTTGTCCTTGATGGGAGTTGGCTTCTTTGTACGGGTTTGAATGAGCATTGCATGGCGAAAAGTCGTGAGGTGATGACACCTAGCTACCCTACTAGCAACTTTCATTTGCATGGTGGCCACGTGGTGTCACATGTCGCGGTGCATGGCTATGGGAGTTGGCTAGAAGATGTCTGCCTAAGCACTTATGTCTGAGCTGAGGTGCCCTCTGAGCAATGCAGCCAAAGAGATGAGGCGTGGGTGCATCGGTTAACCTGGTCTGCAGTGCTCTCCCGAGCTGAGCTGAAGGACGTTCTCCTTGATCACCTACTGAGCTGAACTGAGGTGAGGTGAGCTGAGCTGATTGAGGCCTGCTAGGATAGTTTGCCCTCTGAGTCGAGCAGGAGTAGAGCTGAGCAGGAATAGCGCTAAGCTAGCTGGGTGAAATGGTATGCGTCAATGACGAGGTCCAACAACGTTAACTGTTATTGACCGTGGTAGAATTACTTGTCTTTATTAGCAGTTGGTTTCTGGGCTCGTCAATAAACATTTATATTTTGGTGAAATTCCTCAAGTTTAGACTATAAACATTAGTTTGATTAATTTGAGCTTTTCATACTATCCAGCAGCAAACGCAAATTTGGAGACCACTTTATTGAAGCACTTGTTTAGATGTACTTCGTGAGTATGATATTCTGGTGATTATGTTGGACTTTCTAGTTTTTCTTGAAGTAAATTGGTTTTAACTTCGATTAATAATTATCGAAAAAAAGAAAATAAATAATAACATAGCTTAGTGATAATGATTGTAAAAATCATATAACCAATCAAATAAAGTTAAACAAGACAAATCTGATTTGTAACTATGCCCTACAAGTACTCAATGTTTGAAAAGTTGGTAAAGGAATGTAGTTGGTCAAAAAATCAAATATTTAAAGTATTTAACACAATACTTTGTCAAAATATGTTTGTATCATTTAGAACTAAATTCTACTAAATAATGCATAGAATACTTTGAAATTTTAGTTTTAAATGTGGTTGAATAACTACATCTTTGACCAGTTATAACTATATTTTTAGAACGAATGAAGTATTACTTATTCATTATGACAATTTTTTTATCTTTAACTATAATCATGTGGTGTTTATTGTTCTACTTAGGCTTATAATTTTTATATTTCTCAGTTGGAACTCTTAGGTCGAAGCACATCAATCTCTTAGGTCGAAGTACATCAATCAATCTATTTATACGTTAGTCTCTCAAAGAATAGAAATAGATCGATCAATATAGGTGAGGTGCAAAACTAAAATCATGATGTGCAACATTGATCTCTCAGCCAGAAGAACATGGATCAATTTATGTATACATCAGTCTCTAAAATTGAGACATAGATCAATCGATGTCATCCAGAATTCAAATTTGCATAGCCCTTGCAAACAGATCTAAAGTTGATTTAAAGTGTGTTCTCTCTCTAATTATTCTCGAATCGATTGTGGACTTTCTCCCAACGTCTATAATGCTCCTCCTCTTTTCGTACACTAGTTTTTCAGCTTCCCACCTATGAAACTAAGTATTGAATAGTACCTGAGGATGACACCCTCTTTATAACAGACAGCCCTTTGTTGAGAATGTTATGTTTGAATAGTTTTCAAAAGCATTATTTTAAGTGTTAAATGCTTAAAAATATAACTCTATATTATAAAAGTATCAAAAAGTTGAAACAAAGTGGAAACAAGTGAAAAAGTGATGTCGATCTCTCATGCAGAGACACATGGATCGATCGATGTACATCATCTCCTAACATCGATCGATCGATGTTGGACAGAATAAAACCAAAAACTTACTATGAGACGTCGATCTCTCACGTAGATCGATCGACGTACGTCAGCCCCTCACGTGGATCAATTGACGTACGTCAGCCTCTCACATGGATCGATCCACGCCTCACATAATCAAAAACAAATCTCACTGTGAGACATGGATATCTCAACTACAGGGACATCAATCGATCGATGTGTACATCAGTCTCTAAAAATTGAGACATAGATCAATCGATGTCAACGGATTTCTGAAAAATTTCTCCAACATATGACAAATTAATACTGATTTTTTATATACACATGATATTCTTTGCATGTAATGAGTTTTTTAAGAATTACATATATGTTTATTATGTTTCATTACTTGGATTTTATGTGTTTATGAGTTCATATATGCATGTGTTATATCACTAACTTGCCAAAGAAGTTATTACAATTTACCACAAGGGCAAAGGAGTATGTTTTGAGCTTTTTCAGGGTCTTATCACATGGATAATGTCCATATCCATGAAATACAAATTTGGAGTATCTATACACCCTTTTTTGACATATTTGGCACTCAAGGATATTTTGGTCATATTGGTGCTCAAGGGCATTTTGGACATTTACACAGATTTATTTTCTGTGTAATGCTAAAACGGTTTTCCTATGGATGTCTCTTATATCATATTCATGATCTTCATATTATTTTCGGTGATTCATGGACTTCATATCTATATTAACCATATATGCTATGGTTTTCGGTTTTCTCGGTCTTCTTATGTTGTGATATTTATTTTATCACATTATATGATCATCATGGTGTTATCATACACATATTTTGGGACTTATTCTTTATTATTTTCGGATGGATATTGGTCAAAAGCCTGAGAAACAATCAACCACACTTGAAGAAGAGAAAAGAGGAAATAGTTGGGTCAAATAGTGATATTTACTATGCAGCTGATTCTCATTATTATCCAGCCATTATTAATCTGATTTTTTACTATTTTTTGAACAGTAAAAACATTCATATATGTTTATATGAGGTGGACAAATCAAATTTTTACATATGAGCAAGACTACATCACAAGGACCAACTAAAACACTCCAAGATAACATGTTGACAAGGAGTTGCATTCTTGGCACCTTAGGTGGCATAAATTTCGGTTTTTGGAGCTCAAATCCTGCAGATTTGGCCAGTCATTATCCTTCCAAAGTTGTTGAAGAGGTTGAGCAAAAGGTGGAGGAAGAAGTGGTCATCCAAACCACTTGATCTTTTCTGAAAATTCCTGCAAAAATTTCAGCACTTGACATGGACCAATCATGCTTCTTGAAAGTGCCAACTAAGCAAGGTGTTGAGGTGGTCTTCCAATCAAATGAATACAAGTGAGATTAATGATACTGATGATGATATGTGGGCATCCTAATCCACAAGGGCCTGCTCACGCCTATAAATAGGAGTGGAGTTGAAGAAGGAGGAACACAACTTGAGAATACCACTTGAAGCTATCTTCTTCTTCATTCTCCATTCTTGTTCTTGCAGCTGATGTTTTAAGTGATTTTGATTGTTATTGTGCTGCATATACACCTTTTGTACTCATAAAAGTTGTAATTGATTAGGCATTTCATAAGGCTACATCAATAGGTGGTGAGGTGATTACATTCGTGAGATTGTGAGGTGTTGTGATCAAGTCTTGATTAGGGTTGGTGTATAACCCAAGAATCAAGTACTTTGTAAGTTGTAAGGTGTTATTCCCATAGTGAAAATCCAAGAAAAGGTGTTTCTTGGGCCTGGGTAGGTCACATTGACTTAACCAGGATAATTCTTGGTGTATTTGTCTTCTTTACTTTTCTGCCTATTTTTCCAGTTTCTGCAGGGAACTTCTAAAATCTAGGAAAAATAGAAAAACATTTTCAAAAACTCTGATTTTTGGTATCAATCAACTTCAGACTGTTAGCTTTCATTTGCAATAATAATCACTTGATTTGAGCAAAGAAACATTAGTCAAACAGTCGTTGCAAATTAGTTGCGCAAATCTGTCAGCAAAATTGACATGTCTTCAAAATTTTGCAATTCTGTATTATTTGGCTAGGATAATTGGTCAAGGCTTTTTCAAAATATAAATTAGACTTTCTAAGCTTTGTTTTGACATAAAGATCACACCTTTTAGATTAGTACGCAAGGAGTTCTAGCTTTTCTAAGTTGAACAACTTTTCTGTAATGTTCTAAAAAATATGTGAGGATAAAAGTTTTTACCTTTTTGAATGATCAAACGACTTTGGATTTCTCTCAAAGTTTTACAGGAGTTATAAAACATCTTGAAATTTGTTTCTTAAAAGTTTCAAAGGTTTTGAAGTTCTACACAAAGAGAAACAATTTTTCAAAGGCAGACTCTGATTCTGAAACTTATAGAATCAGTTTTGAGGGGAATTTTGAAAAGAGTTTTTAATAGTGTAATTTCCGCTAACCACTATTCATCCACCCTCTAGTGGTGTTTATTACAGGTGTCACGGTCCAACACCCTTGTCAAAGATAAGTCTAATACTCGAACCAAGGGTCAAGTTGGTAATTTGTATACATCTCCTATAAATGGAATAAAATAAAAGGTCTTAGAACATAGGAAAATAGAGATAGACCCGTTAGATCATAATCTCAATCTGATAGCATGCAATTCGAAAGTTGTTCTCATAGAGCTAGGCAAAGAAAAATAGCTTCCCTGTGCGTTCTAGTTGCAATAAGAATGCCTTACTTTCCATTCTTTGGTCTTGAACTCGCTCTCTACTCGAGAGTGAGGGGAAAAGAGTTACTATACAAAGAAGTTAGGAACCAAATCATTGTAATGAAAAAGGAAAAATGAGTTGAACGATTCGTTTCACTATATGAAACTCATTTGAAATGAATCGGCATTCTAGAAGTTTCGTGGGAAGCGACTCATTGCTTTATACACCTATTTAAATATATTTAGGGTGGCTATTAATTATCAAAATTCAAGTATAGCATGGTTGAATATAATTTGGACTTCTTCAATGCAATCAATGGAGTAGAAGATTTTTACGGAGACAGCAACAAAGTGATACCCACTCATATATATTGAAAAATCTCATATAAGACATTTACATACTTTCATCCTTTTTGAGTTTCATCTCCTGTTGTTGTAAAAAGCTTTCAAATGTGTAAAAGTACTTAAAACTGTTCAAGCCGTCATTGCTTCTTTTCATTGTTGTATTGTGAGAGTAGAAGTCTAACACAAGATGAACTAAACATGTTCGATCTCACTTGTGATTTAGAATTATTTGAAATTTTTCTTAAACTCGAACCAGAAAAAATGCATTGGCTTATTTGTTGACCACTTGATACTTGATCGTAGAAAATACAAGTAACGCGTAAACATTAAGGAAAACTGTAAAAGATTTTGCCTCTGGATCAGCCCACTTGTAATCAAGTTGTACCGGCCTAAAATTCAATCACAGAGCCTACTCCACACAGAGAATGTGAGAGGCATGTAAACTAGACCTCCATCTCAATGGATAGAGAGTTCGATTCCAGTGAGACCCCAGCTCTATGTGTATCTAGGGATATGGAGCTCTAGATTGTTAGTGAAAAAATTCAGCAATTACAAATTGAAAGCCTCCGATATTAAAATAGTCATAAATGTGTATATGCATAAACAATGCTAGACAAAGACAAAAACAACAATAAAGTCACTGTTCTAATAGTTTTTAAGAGACACCGATGCCAAGTTTACTCAGACATATGGCTTTTGCTCTAATAGCTTTGAAGGACCATTTCTCAAATGTTGCATTTGTAAGGTCAGGCATATGGTTTTAGCTCTTAACAATTTTGAAGGACCATTTATCAAATGTTCCATTTGGAAAGGAGAACGTGTTAGCAGGGGATCATGCAGTTAGGGAGGGCCGGTTCTAAGTGCATAATCCAGATCGGCAATCAAATCATTGACATCTTCGATCCCAACAGAAATACGAACAAGGTCCTCTGTTAAACCTCTTGCCTCTCGAACATCTGCAGGTATGCTTGCGTGAGACATGAAGCAAGGCAAGCTGATGAGGGACTTCACACTCCCTGTCCGTGAAAACACATACAATGAGCATAAGACGTATGGCCTCTTTTTCTTTTAAACAAAAGAACTAAAATGACCTCTATTCAACCACGATGCAGAGCTCAACTAAAAACTAACTGAGATTAAATCAGGTAGCAATAAAGCAAAACGAGACTAGTAAGTAATATATCACCAACACACTAGCACACTATATCCTTATTACTGTGTCATCTATGCAGGTACATATAGAGTCAGGGGTCTCACTGGAAGCAAACTTTATCCTTTGGGATAGAGGTATTGTTTGTCTGCCTCTCACCCTCCTCAGACCCTAACGATAGCTTTTACTGTCATTGAGATATACTGGGTATGTGTTGTTGTCAAGTGTTCCATATTTCTGTTGGACTAAGACATTTATTGTATCAACCATTGATCATCCCAGCACCAGCGTATTTATATGTGTTTTCCCTTATTTCTTGGTCACAAAGAAATACACATTAGAATGCTTTACTCCAAATTTAGTGAAGCCCGAGCTCCAAACACTACACACATCTGCTTTGGCAAATCTAATCTAATGTAATACTTCAAATGAAGTTGGTTATTTGAAAATTCTATGGCCACACAGAATGGTTTGTGATAAGATATAAACTGGTATCAACTTTGCCTAATCAATGTTTTGATGGCTCGTGTTACAGATTGATAGGTTGTTTCCAATCACTCAGAATGCAAATTAGATTCTGCATTTCTGCATTCTTGCCCTTGCACATGCATATGATTTGACATAAAAATAACCAAAGATTTCAGCAGATAATAGACATCGGAAGGGAATTACCAAAACTGACTGTTATACTGAAGTACTTGGTAGTCTCGGCAACGTGCTTAGAGAGTGCAAGCGAGCCTGTTAAAAAACTGAAAACAGATCCTGCACCCTTTGCCTGTCATAAGCCAAATATAAAATGAAATTTCCCAGCAAAAAGAAAAAAAAATCAGAAAAAAGATATACGTTATTGCTTGTTGAACAATAACGTCACAATAAATATGCCAAATTTCAGCACCTGAGAGTAGTGCAAAGAGTGACCAGGATGTCCAGGAAGACCAGCATAATTAACCTTCTTCACTCTAGGGTGGGAGACAAGGAACTCTGCTAGTTTCTGTGCATTATCCTGTAAAAGTTTTGTTTCACGTAAGAAGCTACTTAACTGGGGAAAACAAGTCCTGGATGCAAAGCCAATCAAAGGATAGAAAGAAAATCAATATTGAACACTTTCCTGCTCTAAGGTGTTAGCAGTTTTAAAGCACCAATGTAATAAGTCGCCAGGATGCAGAAAAGATTTTTGGACAACTGAAGAGCTTCAAACATGGAATTTCTGGAAAGGATTGTGGACAACTGAAAGACTCGCACTGCTGTATGGGTCTGAATGTTGGACAATCAATTATGCGAATGAACAGAGGACACGAGTGGCGGAAGTAAGAATGTTAAGATCGATGTGTGTGGGCATACAAAGAAGGATAAAATAAGAAATGAACATATAAGGAGAAAGGTTGAGGTGGATCCTACAGAAGAGAAGATGAAAGTTTAACATGATGTAGGCATGTGCAAATGCGTCCTGCAGATGCATCTGTTAGGCGGTGTGAAATAATGAATGAGATGCATGTTAAAAGTGGGAGAGGAAGAACAAAGAAGACATGAAGAGAGACAATAATGAATGATAAGGCTTATATGACAATTGAGGAGCATATGATTAGTGATAGAACACAGTGGAGACAGTTAATTCATAAACCCGATGTCATATAGAGAGTATAAAATTTAACTAAAAGTACTAACGTCGGAATCATATACATTAAGTATTAAGAGACACACAAGGAGGATACGACTCAAAAATAAATAAATAAAGAAATAAAGCGCTAGAGAAATAATTCATCCATAAGCAGACCCATATAGTGGAAAAAAGTTTGAGTACTGTTGATTGTGGACAACTGAAAGACACTCCATATTAACCCAATTTCACAGCTCCTTAAAATTCTCCCTTTCATCATCCTCAACAAAGTAGTCAACCTCGGGTATATTACGTGCAGATGTCTAAGCTTACAAGCAACCGTTTGACCAAAAATTATGAGGATCATCTCAACCTCTTCATTCTAAAGTAAGCCATTGACCGGAAATCAGGACTCAACTAGTAGTATCTTGCAGAAATTTGTATTATTTATTTTAGTTCTTGCACCAAATCAATGTTGTTTCGTACATGCCAATTCAAAAAATCTGCTCCATTGAATTATAATCACTCTTTGACAACAGGTGAAAAGAATCTATAGTTCACAAGTGCCCCAAAAAAAAAAAAAAAAATTCCACAGGTGCAGTGCTGACAGTCTCGGCTATGGGAGTACCTGAGCCAAAATAACACATCAAGATATGAAATGCTAAAATAACCACCAAATTATAAACGCCAAGATATGGCTTTCTAATGCCAAACAAACATGTAATCATCACTTCATCAAAAGGGGATAGAAGTAGTACTTGTTGCTTCTCAACTCGCAAGGCCATCGTTTTAATGCCTCTTAAGCAGAGCCAACAGTCAAATGGAGCTAAACCTGAGCCTTCTGCATTCTGCAGAAAATATAGATTTCTTGCCAGGCTGGTACACAAAACAAACAAACTTAAGCTTCTAGTTCTAAGAGACAGCAACTTGTAAACATTCATGCCCAATGCCTGAATAGAAAATCAAATGATGCGGATCCCAAAACGTAAAACAACAAAATGCAAGCCTTGTTCCCACCTCTCAAGATATAGTGTACAGAACTAACCCCCTAGTTTAGAGAACATAACAATAAAAAAACCAACCCATGCATTCGTCCTATAAAACATCTGGTCGAATCCCAAGTTAAGGAGGATGGTTTTAAATGTGAACGGAGTACAATTCTTAACAGCAAGAGATTTCCTAGCTCCTGAAGTGCTTGAGCTTTTCTAGACAAATCTAAAAATGTGAACAATGATTTTATAGAGATTTCCAACAATTTAAAGGAACAATTCTTTCGATTATAAAGAAATAACCAATGGATAGTAAATGGAGATAACCTGTCTCCTTTGATAGCAAGCACCCCGGCCATGACATCACTATGACCCGCTATAAATTTTGTAGCGGAGTGCATTACAATATCTGTAAAGTCATTGGCAACTTCAAACTTTAGCACTAGTTATAATCGAACATTGACAAAAATTTCCGCTACCTGCTCCAAGCTCCAATGGTTGAGACAACACAGGAGACATAATACTATTATCCACCAAGAGAAGAGCCCCGTATGCATGTGCAATCTCTGCTATCCTCTGGAATTTTATTAGATGATGAAAAAAAGGAATAAGCAAACAAGTACCACATCTTTCAAAGTGAAGCATGCTTGCAAACCTTGAGAGACCATGTTTGGAAACTTAATTGTCTTTATAACAGGTCTCAGAACACTTAGCAAAGCCGATGGTGAAATAAGTACAGATTTGAAGCAAAAGTAACTAACACGAATATCAGAAATTTGTTGACGAGGATTGGTAGGGCTTTCGAGCCATACAAGCTTGGTCTTATCACTAACAGATGATGCAACCTCATCCAAACGAGTCATATCCACTCGCCTGCACAATGAACTAGAGTTGAATAAATTTACTCCTAACGAGATAATTTTTTCATATGAGCGGGATACTAACTTGATAATAGTTCCTCTCTTTGGAAGTACTTGCGACAACAGCCGATCAGAGCCGCCATATATATCATCTCCAGCAATTATCTCCTCACCTGATATTTGATTCAGTCAAAACGCATACAACAAAGCTGTTCATTAAATACCAACAGACGCACAAAGAGAGCAGGAGAGGGAGAGAGAAAGACCAGCAATACCAGTTCCTACAAGATGAGCGACAGCCGACAAAGCAGCCATTCCACTGGTAAAGCAGAGTGCTCGATCTGCTTTATCAAGCTTTGCTAAGATTCTGAGCTCAAGGAGAAATTATGGATATCATGAGCCAGTGCATCAACAACAAACTAATGAAAAATAAAGTAACCAAGCAAAATCACCTCTCCAATACATCCCTGGTCGGATTCCCACTTCTTGTATAATCATAAGGACCGTTTTCTGTAGCTGAAGGCTGCAGAAAAGGTGAAGAATACAATAAATCCAATTGGCACATAAATTACAAGCAGTTTTTCTATTAGGTAGATAACAACTTCATGTATTCATACATGCATTATGTATATTCAACCATGCCTTGCAAATAAAAAAAAACTTAAAACATTGAAATTCGCTTGTATATTATGGAAAAGCAAGAACAAGGATACTTTCAGACAACAGCAAGGAGGTGACAATAGAAGTAAAATGCGAATTACAGCTGCAGCAAGTATGGACAAACGAGAATCTATCATCACGTATTCATGAGCATCATGAGATAAAATATTGCCTAATCCTATTCTTTCTAGATTAACTCTTTGATAAATATAACAGCCAGCAGTAAGATATAGAGGTTATCCAGTTATGTGTGATCTAGTAACATCATTGTCACTAACTCTAGAAGGTAAGACCATGTATCCACAGAAGATGAAATAGGTTTAACCTCATATAATCAATCAATCAACCAGGCTAGCAAAAGCAAGGTTGGGCAAGATGGTCATTAACTTCTCTAGTATTTAACTCCAGAACAAAATTAGGTATACAATTAAATCCAGATCTCACAGGAGATGATAACAACGTGAACGACTGACTGCAGTAACTTAGCATGATTTGCAATAACACAAGTTTATTTAATCGCTACAAAGGTGAGTGGAATAGTCCGCTTTTGAAATCTGTAACAAGGTAGCAAGTGTATGAACATATAAAATAATTTTATGGATATGAGACAGCATATAGGTCTCTCGTTGATCAAAGACAGTTAGAGCTGGAGAAGAATGGAAGCAAAGGAAATAGGCACGACGTGCAACAAGTGCATGAGGCTTAGCGATTGCATGCTACTGTGGTTAAATGGCACAGATGTGAACACAAAAACCATTTCGTACATTCCAATGTAGGGGGTCAATTCAAAAGATAAAGGGGCAAATTGACACACGAAAATACACTAACAAGATAACATCTTAACCATGTCAACATTTTGCCAAAAATATTAACACTACAATATCTCATAGTCAAGCAACTCATAAGGAATACCTGTTTGAAAGTAGCTGTCTGATAAAGAGGTGTACTTAATGCACCATAAGGATCAAACTCGTTACTGAAATTCATCAAGATGGTGGCAACACTTGGTTCCTTAGGTTCCACTTCTTGAGTTTCTAAATCTACGATTACAAGATATCATGCCAATGATTTATGCCAAAGAAAACAAGAGGAAAATTTGGTGTACCAGTAACTACAGAACTACATAAACCTTCTAGGCTTTTGGTAACAGCATCAACCATAGCAGGTGCAGAAAAATCCATATCCTTGTCCTTCAAAGAACCCACTTCAAATCTCTCCAAACGCAACGAATGAGTTCCCTGTCCAATCCCAAAGTTTTTGAGACCAAAATTTGATCGGAGATCTCTTGTCAGAGAACCCTGAAAATCAGCAGAAATTTCGAAGTTAAGAACTTAGAAAATCCTCCCTAGATCAGCATAAAGAACGCAAGATGATAAGAAAAGGACTGTTTCACACAAAAGACTTTTTTTGGTGGGGGGTGGAGGAGGAGGAGTTCAACCTGAACCCACCAAGACCAGAACTTTCAAAGAAAAACTCTAAAATAACCACATCTCTTTGCTTATCATTATCCATTCTTCCGTCAAATAAACAAAAGGAGGAAGTAATGTAAAGAATGACAAAAAAAAAAAAAAAGCAAACATACATAATCATTGGCACGAGTTGACAGAGCAGCAGGTAGCGATTTAAGCGAGAGAGAAGAAGTCATTTCACTTCTGCTGGGGGTTTAAAGACTCCAATGTCTGAACTTGTTTCATGAAGCAAGTCCGCGGCATACGACAAATCTATCTACTACTATAATATGAAGGCACGGGTGTTAAACACACTGACGCCTTCAAAATTACTATTTTTTTTTTCTGTAGTTAGTTTTCCTCCCTCTCTGGCAGTTCCGCCATTCCCACTTTACTCTTCACGATTGCTCCCCGCACTTTCGAAACGAAAATGTACAGCTTTCTCTGCTTCAACAAACTGCCATGCAATGATTTTCACTTTCTCAATTACCTTGCACCTGCATACCAAAAATGAAAAGATTTGGCAATCAGAAACATTTACACTTAGAGACCTTCATTCTCGGAGTGATATTTGTATCAAGGAGTCAAATTTGAGCCGTTTCTCGCATACTCCACCCTCTTTCGAGCGCTTTCAGCACAATCACGGCCAATCTTACTCAACACAATCAGAACGTGAACTGCCTAACCGGTGCTAGGGGATGGGAGAAAGACTGAAAGAGGGGGCGAGGTTCAGCATATAAGGATGGCGGTCGCCGGCGAAGATGCAGGGGCTGAAGTTCGCCGGCGAAGATGATGGAGGGGAGACAAATTAGGTTTTAACTTTTAATCACAATTTATTCCTTTCCGGAGAAAAAGAAAAAGAATTATAAGGTAAGATTTTCATATATTGGCATGTCATATCGTATTTTAAAAGGAAAATCACATTTTGCCCTGTGCTATGGTCATTCGGTCGATTACCCTCTTGAGGTTTAAAATTACATACATAACCTCCCTGTGCTGTTGGACTAATGAGAAAATAGCATTTCTGTAATTTTTTTCTGCCGGAGGTGCATTACACGCGCTCGTTAAGTGGCTATTTTAAAATGTAAATTAATCTTGTTTAATCTTGGACTAATATACCCCCTCCAACATAAAGGTCATGTTAAACTGATTAACCAAATCAGCTAAGTATGAATAAATACAACCCCTTGCCTTGCCTGTTCGTGCTTTCTCTCTACATTTCTTCTGCAGATTGAAGGTGTTAAACTCCATACTCAGATTGAAGCTACCATGGACACATCTTCTTGTAACAGCTATGGTGGCTACGTGGGTGGTGGATGTAAGTATCCGAGGTATGTTCAAATGAGATGCAAATGTGGAATAGATGTTGATATCAGAATTGTGATGACAGAAAGACCTTCAAAAGGCAGGATGTATTTCGTGTGTGACGTAGGTAAATGTGATTTCTGGAAGTGGTGCAACCCAATAGGCATGGAAAGTGCTGTGCAATCAGATTTTACACGCAATGCAGACATTGAGGAGATGAACATTTCAAGAGGAACTGATTTTGAAGTAATACTGATAAAGAAAAGCACCACGCAAATGAAGATGATGATGTGTGTGCGTAGGTGCAGCTATGATTTCCCTAGTTGTTTCTATGTATTTGAGATGATTATGTAGTGTTGTTGCGTGTAAGTATGGTGAAGTTTAACAGATATGGTACGCGTGCTGAGGGTCAGCGAGATGCACATTAATTTGGTGTAATTATTTGCATTGGGAGAATTGAAGGTTATTTGGTGGTGTGTGCAATGAGATATTGTTTAATTGCATTTGTTTGAGCTGTTACAAAATGCAATGGACTGTGTCTGATGTGTTGCATTGTTTCAGAAGAAAAGACTGTTGGTATGAAGACACGCATTCCCCTTTCTCTTAAGAAGGAATTTTGAGAATGCCAAAAATCTTCTTGAGAGTACCAAAAGTTTTGTTCATGAATGGGTAATCTCCCTGTACTGGTTATCAATAGCCCAGCCCTTCAACAATTTTTTCACATCACAATCAAGCTCTCTGCTTTTCCAGCTGCCTTGTACGAAAGAAAAATGGATTCCAAGAACCCTCAGCCTTTTCCGGTGAAGAAACAGAGAATAAATCCCGGTGATGGTCCGAGTGCACCCAGGAAACCAAGCAAAATGCCTCATCCGAAAGAGGTTGTGGAAGAATCTGTTGTATCTCCCAGAAAGGGAGTGGAGAGCAATTTATATGACGAACAAGTGGAGATCGGGAAGCTCTGGGATAATTACTACTGGATGTCTGAAAAGCAAGATGATGATGCTGCAAGAGTTGATGAGGTGGAGGCCAGGCTGAGGAGACTGACGGAGAAGTACGCGAAGATGAAGGCAAAGTTGAAGGCCTTGGCTGCTGCGTTTTCTTCTGATGTTGATGTTGTTTGGTTCTTGTCTGGGGGTGGTTTTGGGGGTTGTTTTTGGTTCTTTTCTGGTTGTTGTCTGCTATTGCTGCTTTTGGTTTTTTTTCTGCTACTGCTGATGATATTTTTTGTTCCTGCTACTGAATTTTTCTTCCTGATGATGATTTTTTGCTACTGCTAATGCTGCTGCTGATTGTTCCTGCTACTGCTGCTGATGATTTTCTGCTACTGCTACTGATGCTGATGATTTTTTGATATCTGACTTCATCTGCTTCTGCTACTGCTGGTGATGATGTTTATTTTTGTATAGGTTCTGGTTGTTAACGATGATGGTTTTTTGGGTTCAGGGCGAAAAGATGTAGATGAAGTTTATTTAAGATGCTGTTTTGGGAATGAAAAATTTGCCTTTGCTTTTTGCCATCACCATATTGGTTTGTGTTTTTTTTTTTGCATTTTTACCCAGCGATTGTTAAAATATGGAATGTGTTTGAATGTGTTTGATGCAATGACTGGAAGCACAATGTGCATCAGAACATATAGGACTGAAACAATATACCCTGGTGTTTGATGCGTTGACACAGAGAATGAATCAGAGTTGGCAATGCCAAACATCCTTATTCTAATCTTACATAAATAGCCAAATGCCCATTACATATCAACACACTCAGAGTGCACCAGTAAAAATGGTAATAGTAAACTGATACATAACCAAATGTCAAAACTGATACATAGCAAAATGACAAAACAGTCTCCTTTGATTACAGCTGTGTTCCCAGGCAAAAGTTCAGTTCAATAGGGGTTGACCCTTCAGCTGATACTTGTGATGAACTAGCAGCTCCACTGGTTGATGCATTTGTTGTCCTCTGTCTCTGCATCAAACAAAAGCTTAATAAATTAGTAACGTATTGCATCAAACAAACGCTTAAACAACAAAAATACAAATACCTTGTTCACGTTTGCGGAAGGATGGACAGGACCAACGCATGATCTCGCATTGTGCCCTTTCTGCTTACAGTTGCTGCAATGACTGTCAAGACCCTTCCTGGTTGCCCGGTCAGAGTGCTTCCTTAGTTCGTCATGTTGTCTGATCCTTTGCTTCTTCGGCCTGCCTGCTTGTTTCCTGACATCGGGTGGAAGGATCGGTGCAAAGTTGGTATGAACCCAGTAGATGCTAGATGGTATGGGATACAACACTGGTGCGTAGGTCTGTACATACATGTCCTTCGAGTAGTACGAATGCACATAATTAAGAAGTGACCCCCTTTCCGTTTGAATTGCAGCAATTGCATGTCTATAGGGATGTCCAACTAGCTGAAACAATCTGCATGTGCACTCCCTTGTATTTAGATCAACAACATATGTTCCAGCTCCACTTGAGACTTCAAATATCTTTCTTGCAGCCATGATGGCAACGCAGTGTCTGCTAGTTGCCTTTATTTTCTCAATCTTTGCAACCACATCCGGACACACTGAGCCCTCATAAGAATTGATCCCAATCCTCTTGCAATTCATCCTTGCCATTGTATGCTTTCTGATGAACTCCATCATATGTATAATTGGCATTTCTCTAGCTTCGAGAATGCTCACATTAAGTGACTCAGATAAGTTGTTAACCAAGACATCACACTTACTTGAAGTAGAGAAAAAAGCCTTTGACCACAGATTAGATGGAATGTTCTGCAACCACTTTGCAGCATCCTCATTCAAAGTTGTTAGGGCTGCCATGTGCCTGTTGAAATCACATGGATGTGAGGCAGCAGCACATGCCCATAGAAGATCACCCACTTCCTTACCACTAAACCGTTGCTTAAAGTTTTGGTACATATGCCTAACATAGAACATTTGCTCGCATGAGGGAAAAACTGTGTTAACAGCATGCACTAGTCCCT
The DNA here is from genome assembly GCA_036186865.1 of Eustoma russellianum. NCBI lineage: Eukaryota > Viridiplantae > Streptophyta > Magnoliopsida > Gentianales > Gentianaceae > Eustoma > Eustoma russellianum. The sequence goes on along the minus strand of AP025060.1, from coordinate 1,959,139 downwards.
TTTGCCTATCACTTATAATTGTGTATTGTTGGTCGTCTACCCTTTCACCAATACACTCTGACAGATGCTCCAAGAACCATTTCCAACTGCTAAAGTTCTCTGCTTCACATACACAAAAGGCAATTGGGAACATATTGTCATTTTCATCTCTTCCAATAGCACTAAGCAGCTGACCCTTTAAACTACCTTTCAAAAAACATCCATCAAGACCAAATATAGGTCTACAACCATTAACAAACTCTATCCTGCAAGCATTGAAACACACAAATAACTTCTCAAACTTTGAAGGTGACCTCTCATCCAATACAGTGTTTTTAATCCGCACTTCAACTGCCAGGATTAGTCCTTCTAATTATCTCTGCGTAGTCCCATAATTGTGCAAACTGTTCCATCTACAAACCTTCAATGTCCTCCTTCGCCTTCTGTTTTGCCTTATACACCTGTGACCGGCTCACATCAACCATCATATCTCTTCTCGCTTGGTTTTTAAGACTTTTACTGTGCGATCAGGGTGGTCCATGAGGTGTTGCTTGTATTTTTGGCTCAAGTACCTAAAAGTACAGTATCTGTTGGTGTATTCCCGCCCACAGCTATGTTCACCTTTCAATGTCTTAATCATAAAGGTTGACTCCTTCCTAATCTTAGAACCATGAATCCTCCATGTACAGCCCCTAGCACATGAAGCTGTCACCTTTGTACCTTCATTTTTTTGATACTTTACTTCATACCCACCCCTTATATTCCACTCAATAAGTGCCTCTCTAAACTTCTTAGCAGATGCAAATTTCTGCCCAACCCTCAATTCAAACATTTTCTTACTAAATTCTTCCTCAAAATCAAAATCACAGTATCCCTTCACCACATCTTCTTCAGTCCTATGCAACAGTACGTATTCATCTTCCACTTGTTCATTGCAGTCACCAAACTCTATGCCTCCGGTATCATCATATAGTATAACTTCACAGCTTTGTACTTCAAATTCATGGAAAAACAGTCAAATACATGTACAATGCACATACTGTTTCCAAACAAAAAACAATAACCATTTTGGATCACATCACTAAATTAACAAGATCCTAATCTGGACCTTCAACAGGTACATCATTTCTTTGTTCTTCAGATTCACCTGAACGAGTGGGTTCTAGGATCTGTCTAGAAGCAAAATCCCAGAAGATGTCATCATCTAGAATGTAATCTAGACCCTCAAAGGTACCAACTGGATCTGCATCACCTTGAACTCTCTCATATTCTATACCAATTTCAAAGTGGGTGAGTTGAATATGTTCCCTTTGTTCTACATCCAAGAATGCTTCGGAATGTGAAGATGATTCCCTTGGGGCTGTAGCTGCAACATTTGTAGAGTCTTGTGACAGCTCAATTCTACTTGGGTGCAAATTGACCCTTTTGTCCTTGTATAAAAGGTTTCTTTTCCTCTTCGTGGGGGTGATTTTTCTACCACCTATTACCATGCTATCTTTATTACCTCCAGTCATCCCACATACACTTAATTCCTCCCTTGTATCCATTTTGTCACTGTCTTTAATGCTTACTGTGTAGCGCCCCGCCTGGTTTCACTGTCCCGGCTCGGTTCGCCCGCCGTACCCATCTAGTAGTACCAAGCGTCATCATCACCATACATACATGGATAACACATATACATGGATAGATCAACGAAACAGTAGATTTAAGCATAACCGTAGTACATATAACATAGTCATAGAATACATACGGTACAAATAGATTAGAAAACCCCAAAAGATTTAGTCCAACATGCATAATACATAACACTGAAGAGAATGGGACATTCTATGGTCTAGCAGGTCTTCTGCACTACTCAGGCCTCGTTAGCCTCGGCGATGTACTCCATCTCAAAAGTTTGGTTCTCTGAAAAATGATATGATAACAACGGTCAGACGAAATAAATTCGCTTGGCAAGTAAACTACTCGGATCCTCTAAGCAGATCAAATAAGTAGTGAACAGACAGCAGAAGTAAAACGTTTTTAACGGAAAATAATACCTGTCTTTTCGCAAATGGTTACTTCAAACACAGCAATAAAAATTCATATAATAACAAAATGAACAACATAGCATAGATAAAAGATCTTTAGTCTACCTAGATTTCCAAAGTTCGTTCTACAATCAACTTATACTACATGCCATCAACTTAGGATCTAATCATCAAACTTACCAAAATGCTGAGGGTTTGGTAGGGTGTACATAATTATGTATTAAGTCATGTTCACAAATTATAATCTGTCATGGAACAAAAATCATCATATGATACCTTGTTGAAAACTTTTCTTTTCATAGTTTCCGTACTTATGTGATGACCATTGAAATGTAACAACAATATCTAGCGACGTCCGGAATGATTCTTCCTTAAAGATACGTAAGCGATGATCTGTACATCATCCGAATAGGTAACTTTATGTTGACTCGTAGGCCATGAACTCAAGCTCTTCACAAGGTGTTCAAGACTCATACGACGTTGTGAATCCAAGCTCTTCACAAGGTATTCACACAATACATAATAAAAGAGTTCGGGAGCCATGTTCTTCACAAGGTATTCACCCGACTCATCATACATAAAAGGGTTCAGGAGCCAAGATCTTCATAAGGTACTAACCTGATACCCAACATGTAATATAAGGTTCAGGAACCAGGTTCTTCGCAAGGTATTCACCTGAACCCTACATATGTCGCATTAAGAAACTTCTGTCTCGTAGATACAGTTCATTACATTTCCGTACTTTTCATACATGTCATAAATCATGTCGTAGCTCAAGTCATAAATATATTGTGAAAAATCATCCTTTCTTAAAGAAAGACACATGCCCATTTTGGTCCTTTGAAAACTTTTCTTGTCTTAAAACATACTTATGTTTTTTACAAAAATGTAGGAAATGTCCAACAATTTCGATTTCTCATTTGCCGGAAAAATTTTGTTTTTGTTACGTTACGTTTCCTTGACCATATAGTTTGCTCGGAATTTCCGTTTGGCTTTCTAAAATCACAAACTTACAATCACGTCCTATACTTACGTCAATCATACCTTAATCGCAATATATACTCTAATTTTTACCCTTGTAGGCGCCGGTTTTAGTATTTCCTCAAAACAGCCCGATTTCCGTTAATGTCGTAAAACAACCCCGAGTTGAACTTAATTCTTGTGACTCCCATAAACAGCCCATTCCAAGGCCTATGAAGCTCCAATCATCACATAAAAACTTTATACATCATATAACATGAGAAATATGAGCATAGAACTTATACTACAAAGATCATATATCATACATATATATATATATACACACACACATACGCACATAATTTATATTATACATAGCATACTCAATTATTTAACAAATGCTCCAAGTAATCGGATGAAAAATGAAATCTTCACCTTTGGGAGGGCCTAAAACCGTGGGGTAGTGATACGTGCAAGAATGGACCTTTCTTTAACTCTAAAGCTCCTCCTCCAAATATGGTTTAGGCACAATGAAGATAGCTTCACCTTGCTTCCAAATAAGTTGAAGAAAACCTTTTGAACATAAGTCCTCCAATGAGTTTCACATAACCCAAGCAAGATACCTCCCTCTTGGATGTTTCCCTCCCCGGAATTGGACAACTCTCACAAGGATGTTCAAGCCTTGAAAGTTTCTAGCCTTGATTTTGAATATGAACCAAGAAAACACACAAGAATTGCTCTTGAAGAAGAAGAAGTTTTCATTAAAGGTGTGTTTTTACAAGGCTTCTCTTATGTGCCTTTTATAGGCAAAAATAACACAAGACAACAAACTATCTTACAAATTGAAATGATGATTGAAAAGACTACACACTTCTAAAAACTATTCATGTAGGCTCCATAAAAACTAGTCTTGCAAGTCTTGAATGATGATTTTCAAACTAGGCCCCTCAAGTACTATTCATGGAAGACTTTAAGGATTTGTCTTCAACTTGAAAATCTTATCTGATTTGTGACAGAATTTTGGACATCTTCCAGATCGAAATAGGCCTTGACTTCTTCTAGATAATTGTAGCCAATTGAGTGTAGAAAATAAGCATATAAAGTTCTTTGCATTTGGCCCAACCATTGAGGAGATACATCCAAAATACTGAAGGTATGTCACAGAATTCGGTAGAAACAGTACTTCAACTTGCATGCTGATTTTGGCTATTAAGACGACCGAATTTGGAGAAGTGCAAAACATGAAAGTTGTAGATCTTTGTCTTAGCTTTCCAAAACATCTTGAAACTTGTAAATTGGCCTTGTGGTTGCAGAGATACGTTAATTCTACCAAAACTGGTCCTGCAGAAACTCACAATCCGAGATAGGCCTAAACTAATACAACATAAACATTTACAAAGCAAAATAAAGAACACATTCTAACTTATTGATATTTTACAATGGTTCTAAAACTCTTACAAATCATGTTATAGGTTCAATAAGGTGAACCCAATGTATACATTCCTTTGGTTCATCTTGCACATGTTTAAAAAGAAAGGCCCCTACTTCATGCATTAGTTTCTTAGTTTTACTTCTTGTTAAGGGTCCTTGATCTTGCATTTTTGTAACATTATGTGCATTCTCATTATCTTGACATGGATGAGGGTTATGGACCTCATCATTCCCCCCTTCTTCAAAATGATTCGACCTCGAATCTAAATCATCACCAAAAGGGGTAAGATCAGCAACGTTAAACGTATGAGAAATTGAACCATACTTACTCTCAGGAAGGTCAAGAATGTAAGCATTATCTCCGACCTTTTGAAGTACCTTGAAAGGGCCATCTCCTCTTGGCATGAGCTTAGATTTCCTTTCTCTAGGAAACCTTTCTTTCCTTAAATGTAGCCAAACAAGATCACCTGGTTCAAACAGAACTTCCTTGCGTCCTTTGTTAGCTTGTTTTGCATACTGTTTATTTTTCTTTTCAAGTTGTAGCTTAACCTTAGCATGCAATTTCTTAATCAGTTCAGCCTTATTCTTACCATCAATACTTGCACGTTCATGAACAGGAATAGGCACAAGATCAAGTGGAGACAAAGGATTGAAACCATATACAACTTCAAACGGTGAATGTGTGGTGCCACTGTGAACGCTTCTATTATAAGCAAATTCAATATATGGCAAGCAATCTCTCCAATTCTTAAGGTTCTCCTGAATGATAGCACGCAATAATTGAGACAAAGTTCGATTCACAACTTCAGTTTGACCATCTGTTTGGGGGTGAGCAGTAGTAGAAAACAAGAGTTTTGTTCCAAGTTTACCCCACAACACACGCCAAAAGTGACTTAAGAACTTAGTATCTCTATCACTAACAATGGTTCTAGGCATGCCATGTAGACGGACAACTTCCTGAAAGAACAAGTTTGCAACGTGAGATGCATCATCAACCTTTTTACAAGCTATAAAGTGTGCCATTTTAGAAAATCTGTCAACGACAACAAACACACTATCACTTCCATCTTTTGATCTGGGCAATCCCAAAACAAAGTCCATAGATATATCAATCCAAGGTGACATAGGGACAGGTAATGGGGTATACAAACCATGTTGATGTGATGTAGATTTAGCTTTCTTGCAAGTTATACAACTTCCACAAATCTTCTCTACATCAACTCTCATATGAGGCCAAAAGAAACGTTCCTTTAACATCTCTAATGTCTTAAAGATGCCAAAATGGCCCATTAAACCTCCACCATGTGCTTCTTTGACAAGTATCTCTCTGACAGAACACTTAGGTATGCACAATTTTTTTTTTTAAACAAATATCCATCATGTAAATAATACTTACCAAATGGAGAATCGGCACATGCATCAAATATTGACTGAAAGTCAGGATCAGATGTATACAATTCCTTGATGCACTCAAATCCAAGCAAATGAGATGACAATGTAGTAATCAAAGAATATCTCCTAGATAATGCATCAGCTACAATGTTATCTTTTCCTTGCTTATATTTTATCACATAAGGAAATTGTTCAATGAATTCAACCCATTTTGCATGCCTCTTATTTAACTTTCCTTGGCTTTTAAGGAACTTAAGACTTTCGTGATCAGTGTGAACCACAAACTCCTTATGTTGCAAATAATGTTGCCAAGTTTGCAATGATCTAACAAGTGCATACAACTCTTTGTCATAGGTTGAATAATTCAATTGCGCTCCCTTAAGCTTTTCACTAAAATAAGCAATCGGTTGTTTAGACTGAGATAGTACAGCTCCTATACCAACACCACTAGCATCACATTCAATTTCAAATGTTTCATCAAAGCTAGGTAGTCTTAGAATAGGTGCAGAAGTTAACCTTGCTTTAAGTTCATCAAAGGCTTTCTGTTGTGACTCTCCCCACTGAAATCCTACGTCTTTTTTAACAATCTCATTCAAAGGTGCAGCAATAGTGGAAAAGTCCTTAACAAATCTTCTATAGAAACTAGCCAATCCATGAAAGCTTCTCACCTCTCCAACAGTTGTGGGAATTGGCCATTCTAAAATTGAGTTCACTTTATCTTGATCCATTTCAATTCCATTTGCACTAACCACAAATCCTAGAAACACAACTTTTTCCATACAAAAAGAACATTTCTTGAAATTTGCATATAACTGTTCTTTCTTTAATGCTTCAAAAACGCTTCTTAGGTGGCCTATGTGTTCATGCAAAGTCTTAGAGTAAATCAAGATATCGTCAAAGTACACAACAACAAATTTTCCAATGAATGCACGTAAGACTTCATTCATTAATCTCATGAAAGTACTAGGTGCATTAGTTAAGCCAAATGGCATGACTAACCACTCATACAATCCAAACTTGGTCTTAAATGCAGTTTTCCATTCATCACCTTCTTTAATGCGTACTTGAAAGTAACCACTTTTAAGATCAATCTTGGTAAAATACTTAGCACCATGCAATTCATCAAGCATATCATCAAGTCTCGGAATGGGATACCTGTATTTTACAGTTATCTTGTTGATGGCTCTACAATCAGTACACATCCTCCATGTACCATCTTTCTTTGGTACAACGATCACAGGAACGGCACAAGGACTCATGCTTTCCCTCACTTTTCCTTTGGCCAAGAGTTCTTCTACTTGGCGTTGAATTTCCTTCGTTTCAGCAGGGTTTGCTCTGTAGGCTGGCCTATTAGGCAGGACAGCACCAGGTATGAAGTCTATTTGGTGCTCAATTCCTCTTAAAGGCGGCAACCCAGAAGGTTCTTCTTCAGGAAACAACCCTGAAAACTCATCAAGCAAAGATACAACTCCACTAGGCAAAGTGGAGGGTAAGTCACTCATAGAAAACAGAGACTCCTTAAACATCAAAACGTAGACAGTTTTCTTTGAGTTTAAGGCATGTGACACTTCACTTGGTTTGGCAAAGAAAGCAAATTTCTTTTGAGATTTGTCTTCATCAATGTTTACTATCTCTTTGCCTTTAGACTCATTTTTCTTTCTTTCACTCTTAATACACTCCAGAAATTTCTTTTCTGCCTCTTTCTCCTTAGGTTCATTTCTATTCTTACACATTCTTTTTTGATCTTCAAATACCTTGTGTGGGGGTAATGCATGTAGCTTAAACAACTTATTGTTAAACCTGAACGAATACCTATTCAAGTATCCATCATAAGTAACTTTCTTATCAAACTGCCATGGTCTACCTAGCAGGATATGACTTGCATGCATAGGAGCTACATCACATAAGATATCATCTTTATACCCACCAATAGACAATGAGATCAAAACTTGTTTGCTAACACTCACTTCTCCACAATCATTCAACCAAGATAGTTTATAAGGGTGTGGATGGTTAAGTAATGGCAAATCAAGTTTTCTAACGAGTTCAACACTTGCCACATTAGTACAGGATCCAGAGTCAATAATCAAAGTACAAACTTTCCCTTTAACCATGCAATGGATATGAAAAATGTTGTCTCTATGTTGATCTTGCTCATCAATCTTAACATGTGCATTAAGAGCTCTTCTAACAACCAAGAATTCTTTTGATGCAAGTTCTTCATCCTCACTCACACTTTCTTCATTTTCATCTTGATTTTCCTCAACATTAACATGTTCCACTTCCTCATCCTCAGAATAATATTCATTAGATTCTTCAATGAACATGATACGTTTAGGGTTAGGACATTGATTTGCAAAATGACCTTTACCTAAGCATTTATAGCATTGAATGTCTCTAAATCTAGTAGTGGAATTAGAAATGTTACCTTCAACCTTGTTTTTCCCTTTATCCAAGTTTTGTTGAGGTAGTTGAGGTGGTCTTTGATTTGGTTGAGTCTTGCCTTGGAATCCACGGCCTTGAGGTGCAGTTGGCCTGAAACTTGTGCCTTGATTTGTCCTAGGCGGCATTCTTGGATAGGATGAAGAATTAGCTCGAAAAGATAGACTAGATGCAAAGGGTTTTACCTTGAGTTGTCTCTCAATCTTTTCAGCTTTATGAACCATGGAAGTCATATCAATATATGTGGTAAGTTCAACTCTGTTTGCAATTTCCTTGTTCAATCCAGCTAGAAATCTAGCCATGGTAGCTTCTTCTGGTTCTTCAATGTTAGCTCTTATCAATAAGATCTCTAACTCTTTGAAATACTCATCTACACTACGGCTTCCTTGAGTGAGTTTTTGCAAGTTTTGGTAGATGGTTCTTTCATAGTCTGAAGGAATGAATTTTTTTCTCATCTCAATTTTCATTTCTTCCCAAGTAGAGATTGGTGCTTGTCTAGTTCTTCTCCTTACGTTGTGTAGTTGATCCCACCAAATTAAGGCATAATCTGCAAACTCTATAGCTGCATACCGCACTTTAGTCAAATCAGTATAATTTGTACAAGAGTATATGAGATCTACCTTTTTCTCCCATTCAAAATATGCCTCAGCATCGCTCTTTCCATGGAATGTGGGAATGTTCACTTTTGTTTTGATGAATTCATCTTCTTGTGGGTTATTCTTTTGATTCCCACGATTTCGAAATTGGTTGTACTCTTCCTCAATGTTATAGTCATCAAACATTTGGTGTGGTTCTTCTTCTCTTTCATCAAAGGTCCTCATAGGTATGAAATCCCTATTAAGCCCTCTTCCTCTGTTTCTGCCTCTACCTCTTCCTCTTTCCGGAGCAAAAGACCCATGACTTTCAAGCCTATGTTCCGGTACATGTGATGTTTGTCCTTCAAGTAAAGGATTTTCTGGACGAGATTGTGACTGTTTTTCTAGTCCCTCTACACGACTACTCATCAATTTCATTTCCCACAACATCTTTTGCATTAGTTGTGCTAAATCGTCCACGTTTGTGGGCAATCTTTCTCCTTCTTTGTTAAGTCCCATGGTACTCTCAGGTGTCTTATCCATGGTAAAATTACCTGAAATTGAACAAGAAAACAAAGGGAAAAAAAAAAAAGGAAAACTAACACAAAGACAAAAGAAACTTGATTATGTTAGTGGAAAAAAAAAAAAGTGTTTGTCCCTCACTTTCTCTCTTTTTGTAGTTCACACAATCTTGTGTCTTCTTGAAGAATCTGAGGCTAGAACAATTCAAAACAAACTTTCCAAATGAGTATCAATTCCGATAACTTCAATCATGTAAAGTAAACCTTCTTCACAAGTCTCTCACCAATTCACTCACAATTCCAATGTTATAAACAACAAACTTGGACTATACTAAGATTCAAAGAGAATTGAAACCAAATTTGATGTAATAAGCTGAGCCAAAGAAATGCTAAGGGGTTGCCCTGGGCAATCCTTAACTTAATCTTAGGCTTTATGCAAGCTAGATGCAAGTATGAATGAACTAGAAGCACTCAAGTGTTCAAAAGTGAAAACAAATGGGTACTTCGGGTTTATGAAGGAAACAAGACCAGCTCTTTTGCTCTTTGTACTTTTAATTGTTTTGTGCAAAATTTTCTTTGAAATAAGCTTCTCTTTCTTTCTTTTTCTTTTTCCTTGTTCAAAGCTAAACAAGGTGTATATATCTCGGTAAAATTGATCGATAAGGCTTTGTGTATTTGGATGGATATCTTGATGTTTTTGTGTGTAGTAGGCTGTCAAGTTGTTCAAGATGAACAAATTGATTTGCTTTCTTGTCGAGTTTGCCAACTTAGATATTGAACACAAGAAAATGCAACTAAAATCACCACACAATACAACTAAACAAACACAAAGTCTAAAACAAGTTAAGAGCTTCGATAACAACAAGAATATAGGATAGACCAAGGTAGATATATAAGCAATGGACTGAATATAAGTAATGCAGAAAAGCTTCTTAAACAAAGAACTTAAAGTCCAAGAAAGTGTCTAAACATAAAGAATTTGAAATCCAACCAAATGAAATAAACAAACCATAAATCATCACAAAGAAATAATCTTTAAGTGTTTTATGGTATGTTTGTCCTTAGTCCTTTCCAATTTCATATAGGTCCAGCGTCACGGTAAGTTCTCAGAGTCCAATCCAACCTTATATCACCAATGTCATGTAGGTCCAGCGTTACGGTAATTGTCCAGAGTCCAATCCAACCTTATATCACCAATTTCATGTAGGTCCAGTGTTACGGTAATTGTCCAGAGTCCAATCCAACCTTATATCACCAATTGATACGGTAAGCTTGTATATCGGTTTTTTTTTTGAGTTTTTTTTTTTTGCTTGTTGAACAGGAAGAAACAAAGAAACTTGATAAAAAAAAGATTTCGTTGAGCAACAAGATGTAACAGAAAAAGAAGTGAATTTAATAGACAAAACAATGAACTAGAAAACACACGGATAAACTGTTTTGGTTTTGGTTTCTTTTTGTTTCTGAATTATACAATTCAAAACAAGAAGAAGACACTAAACCAAATAGAATTCAATCTTCTAGGAAGATGATTGAATGGTGGATGAAGATAAGAACGAAAGAAAAGAAAAATTGACACAAAGAAATGATAAGTTGAGTTAAAGAAAAACCTTCGCTCTGATACCACTTTGATACGTGCAAGAATGGACCTTTCTTTAACTCTAAAGCTCCTCCTCCAAATATGGTTTAGGCACAATGAAGATAGCTTCACCTTGCTTCCAAATAAGTTGAAGAAAACCTTTTGAACATAAGTCCTCCAATGAGTTTCACATAACCCAAGCAAGATACCTCCCTCTTGGATGTTTCCCTCCCCGGAATTGGACAACTCTCACAAGGATGTTCAAGCCTTGAAAGTTTCTAGCCTTGATTTTGAATATGAACCAAGAAAACACACAAGAATTGCTCTTGAAGAAGAAGAAGTTTTCATTAAAGGTGTGTTTTTACAAGGCTTCTCTTATGTGCCTTTTATAGGCAAAAATAACACAAGACAACAAACTATCTTACAAATTGAAATGATGATTGAAAAGACTACACACTTCTAAAAACTATTCATGTAGGCTCCATAAAAACTAGTCTTGCAAGTCTTGAATGATGATTTTCAAACTAGGCCCCTCAAGTACTATTCATGGAAGACTTTAAGGATTTGTCTTCAACTTGAAAATCTTATCTGATTTGTGACAGAATTTTGGACATCTTCCAGATCGAAATAGGCCTTGACTTCTTCTAGATAATTGTAGCCAATTGAGTGTAGAAAATAAGCATATAAAGTTCTTTGCATTTGGCCCAACCATTGAGGAGATACATCCAAAATACTGAAGGTATGTCACAGAATTCGGTAGAAACAGTACTTCAACTTGCATGCTGATTTTGGCTATTAAGACGACCGAATTTGGAGAAGTGCAAAACATGAAAGTTGTAGATCTTTGTCTTAGCTTTCCAAAACATCTTGAAACTTGTAAATTGGCCTTGTGGTTGCAGAGATACGTTAATTCTACCAAAACTGGTCCTGCAGAAACTCACAATCCGAGATAGGCCTAAACTAATACAACATAAACATTTACAAAGCAAAATAAAGAACACATTCTAACTTATTGATATTTTACAATGGTTCTAAAACTCTTACAAATCATGTTATAGGTTCAATAAGGTGAACCCAATGTATACATTCCTTTGGTTCATCTTGCACATGTTTAAAAAGAAAGGCCCCTACTTCATGCATTAGTTTCTTAGTTTTACTTCTTGTTAAGGGTCCTTGATCTTGCATTTTTGTAACATTATGTGCATTCTCATTATCTTGACATGGATGAGGGTTATGGACCTCATCAGGTAGTACACCCCCTCACAACCGAAAATTTCATCTCCAACATACACAACAATGCTCATGACACACTTATGACAATTATTCATTTAACTAGCCTTTATTTTACTTAACCTTTTATTGTAGATGAAAGTATACATATTTAAAACTTGGCTAGCAAACCATCAATGTGCCATATATCATTTAAAACAAGATTTTAAAATACATAGAATCATAGGCATATCCATGGAATTAGCATGGCACTAATGTATACCTTTTAAAGCTTCATATAACATATTTAGACACATAATGGCATAAGCTTTTAGCCCAAAATAAGGGAATAAAACAGCCCTAATTTTCGGCCCTACATACACCAAGGAAATTAAATTAGCCATCTTGGATAAAACATATCAAACAAGTTCTTGAGAGGTGTAAAAATGTGATGCCTCACATATACATACCCAAGAACACAAATACATAGAAATTCAAGAAACACTTGAATAAATATGAGATGGCCCTTAAATAAATATACATACATGAAAATGGTTGTCTCATAGTTTTATAGTTACCAAATTTCTATTTGTCATTCTAAGAGGCTTACTTTAATTCTAAATTCACATGCATGTAACTAATAATTATATTTAACATATAGTCCTTCCTAACCTTCAAATCACATATTCAAGATATATACACATCCAAAAATAGTTTATTTGCTTGTCTAAGAAATCATTTGAAGCTAAGCTCATTTGATCCATGTTGATAGAAACATAATACTAAGAAGTTAACAAATAAACATAGTTGATCCAAACAATTTACTTGCCTTTTTGAGACTAAAAATAGAGGGATATGTTGACACCCCTTAGAGATTGAGATATTGAGCTTGATGGTTGCACAAAATCTCCACCACCACCCTTTGAGGCACACGGCCAAACATAGGAGGGAGATAAAAGTGATTTTAGTGCATGCATGTAGATTATAATGGAGATTCAAGAATAATGCTCTTAAGTAGTCCTTACCTTAGAGGTGTGTTACACATTGAATGGTCTTGGATCCTTGGATTAAGCCTTGGATTGGAGCAAAAATCCTACATCACACCCTTATTACTCACGGTTTCTTGAGGGTGAGTTGGAGCATGACATGATTTCAAATCTTAAGACTACATGCTTGGAAATTAGACTTAGAACTTACCTAAGGTGTTGAAGGATTGGAAGATACTCTTAGAATGTCCTTGATGTTGGTTGAGGACCTCTTATATGCCCTTGTTGAGCCACACGGTCTTGAGGCTTGGAGGTAGAGAAAAGAATTCCTTTTGCCTTCAAATGAAAGTGGAGAGAAGTTACTAAGTTATGTTGGTGATTTCTTAAGATGTAGGTATGAGGAGAAATGTTGGAGAAGATAATGAAAGGAATTCTTGGGTCTTGTTTGGCCTTTATGGCCGAAAGTTTTTAGGGAGGAAGGAAGAATGATGGCTATTATCTTGAAAAGGTGAGAGTGTGAAGGCTTTTTGAGGGGTTTAAGTAGGCTGTAAACGAGCCGAATGAGCCAAGCATTGTGTTGTTCAAGCTCGGTTCATTTAACTTAGTGAATGAAACAAGCTTGTTCGTTTATTTAAACGAACATATTTAATTGTTCAAGCTTGTTTCATTTAACTCACGAACAACATTAACGAGCCAAACACCTTAAACAAACGGTGCCACTTACCGAGTTCGAACAGAAAAAAGGTGTTCAAGCTCTGTTCATTAACCTTTTATACGAGCCGAGCTCGAGCTCGAGGCAAACGAGCCGAACAACTGAACGGCTTGGTTCATTTACAACCCTAGGTTTAAGGTTATACATGCATTGCATACTACTTTTTGAAAAGGCTTTTGTAAGCTTTTAGTAGAAGGAAGTAATTGTAAGGGAAGGCTTTTGTCTATCATAGGGGGAAACGGTTGGGGTGGATTAAGAATGGGGGTTTTGTCCTTTTATTGTTACTTACTAATTTTTACTATATAACTTGTTACAAGTTGGTGTAAAATGTTGTTTTGGGTCCTCCCTAGTTGTCTTGTAAAATTTTTAATTCTTCACTTCATTAAGTACATACATACCATATGTATTAACAAATGCGACATGCTGAGTTGAGCGAACGTTACGATGTTGGGTCGTAACATACTGCAGACACATCCATTCAAAACTTTACTCTACCATGGCATCAACTTAAAGTTATTTCATTTAAACTACACATTAACTAACAAATCCATCTACGCACACAACAACAACATGCATGCAAATCCTTTTACATACACCTATTCATGCTGTAACAGAATACACAACAACAACATGAATGCAATTTTCACACACGGACTTGAATCCATACACAAATGAGCTACCATCGACAAACCAAAAAAAGACACAATGCGAAGAAAACATCATCAGATTCCCGTTATTAACTAACCTTTTACTGATATACACTGTTTCTGCAAGAATCAGCAGCAGTTTCTCTGTTTCTGGAAGAAACAATGGCTCTTTGTTCCTGCTACGACTGCAGCAATAACCTCCCGTGCTTACCAACACAACTAAAACGCAAGTTTCAGCTTAGCTGAATTCTTCTTCCACCAAAGCTTCTCCTTATGTGTGTTAGATAGGTTCAAACGGAAGAGAGATAGTTGCCTTATATTTTGTTGGTTTTTTTGAAGATTGATTACCTCAATCGTACCTCTTTCCTTCGTTTTTCAGAGACGTTGGTGACAGGGGGTTTTTTTGTCCTTACAGCACCTCCGGCAGAAAAAAAATTGCAAAAATGCCATTTTCTCATCAGTCCAAAAGCACAGGGGGGTTATGCATGTAATTTTAAACCTCAGGGGGGCAATCGACCGAATGGCCATAGCACATATGGGAAAAAGGTGATTTTCCCTATTTTAAATATAAAATATTGTTATTAGATATATTAAACTAAATCATATGCTAATTTGAATTTTTATAATTGCACACCCTATCGTGTGTGTTAGAGTATGAATTGATTTGATAAAGCTAAAAGATGTTTGAAAAAGAGTTAAAAAGATATTTCATACTTTAGAATTAAAACAAAATGAGAAAAATACACTGTGAGACATAGATCTCTTACACAGATCGATCGATGTATACATCAGTCTCTCAAGGAAGAGACATCGATCGATCTATGTAGGTACTGTTCAAAGTTGAAACCTCACTATCCAACATCGATCTCTCAGTTTGGACATCAGTCTCTAAAGTTAGAGACATCGATCGATCGATGTGATCAAGGTTCAAAATTAAAATCTCACTGTTCAACATCGATCTCTCAAGGTAAAAACATCGATCGATCGATGTATACATCAGTCTCTCAGAGAAGAGAAATCGACCGATTGATGTATGTAAGGTGCAAAATTGAAACATTATTGGAAGACATCAATCTCTCAACTTGAAGATATCGACCAATCGATGTCCTACAGAATTCAATTTTGTATAGCCGTTGAAACAAGAACCAAGCAAGATTTAAAGTGTTTTCTCTCCAATCTTACCTAAATTTCTTGTGGACTTTCTGTTGACATATATAATGCTTTCTTGATTATTGTGAACATGACTAAGATATTTTCGGGTGGCTATGGAGCATCAAATCTAACTATAGAGTGTCTAAAGACTATTTAGACATTGTCAAGACTTTTGATTGAGTTGAAGACTTGAGGGAGGATACAAAAACGTAGCTCACACCCTCTATATAATTGAAGAAGATCAGAGGAGACATTTACACACGTTCATCCTCATCAAGCTTCACTTTTTATTGTTGTAAAAAGCTCTCAAATGTGTAAAAATGCTGTAAGTTTATTAAGCTCTTATTGCTTGTTTTTCATTGTTGTCGCTGTGAGAGTAGAAGTATGACACTATAGAAACTATATACATTTGATCTCTTGCTTGTGATTTAGACTTGTTAGAAAGTGTAACCCCACTACTTTCCAAGAGCCACTTGGTGAAAGTTCTTTGATGGAACTTTGTTGGAGATGTGAAGAATGTTACACAAAGTATTTTTGTGCAATGAGTTGATGTTATTGTAGTTGTTGCTTACACTAGTTGTTAGTGTGAGTATTGTTGCTGTTGTTGTTCTTATTAAAGGTAATAAGAAAGGTTGTTGTTGAAAATCCACTTAGGAAACAAAATGGTAGTGAAGTAGAATCAATTAGATTTGAAGCATTCTATATCATGTGTATTCATCCACTATATCTTGTCACTTTCTTTATTGCTTTGGAGAGTAGTTGAGTTGAAGTGAGCTAAAATGAATGCGTCTCAGTGCTGATACTCTGCGGTCCAACGGTTTTGGAGAACTCTTAGGAAGTTCTCCGATAAGTGCAACCACGCACCAGAGCACATATGACTGTCTCATAGTACGATTTACCTAGATGTAGTCTCTGGCACACACATCTATAAGGTCTTCGGATGCGACTGGTAGTGTTGTCCAAGGAGGGATTTCTAAACGCGACTGACGTTGCCATCCAACGTCTCCTAAGACGCGACTGTCAGATGCATCTTGATTGTTTAGAAAATTTTTCCAATTTATATTCTATTTTTGGCTTTTCTTATTAAAAATACATTTAATTATAAAATTTCCCATAATTTGTGCCACCATATAGGTAAAGTTACATGCTGTACATCCCAAGCATATTAATAAGTGCATGAATCAAGTAGATGAATATATATATATATATGTGTGTGTGTGTGTGTGTTTGTGTGTGTGTGTGTGTTTGTGTGTGTGTGAGAATTAGTCATTATAAAGTGGAAAGACAAACTAATTTTAAAAATCGGAAGAATTTTGCAGGTCCAAAGATTTAAACTCAAGATTTCTAATGTGTTAGCTCTAATCAATTGAACTGGACTTCATTGGTAGCATAAATACCGTTTAACTCACTTTTTCACAATATTTAAGACAGATGGAGTATTTATTATTTATCCATTTACTTCTTTCCCCTTGTATTCTTGTAATGAAGAGATAATTTGTCTCCGGATCCTTTGTTTAGTCATGAGATATTTTTAACTGGCAAAAAAGGTTTCTTAAAGCATTGGCAAACGGTATCTTTTTTTCTACATGGGATTTTCTTTTAGATGGTAAAATATTTGGATGCTAATAATAGAGTGAATAATTTCCAAATCCCGAGTTTTAGTCATGATATTTTTTAGTAGGTAATACTCGCTCCATTCAAAAATATATCCCTAGTTTGGTTTGAGCATATTTAATGAGAATAATCTAGTTACCAAGGTACATATTAAATTCTGTAACAAAAGTTAGTAGCCTTACTATGCTTTTTTTAATTTTAATATCCTTATCATGTTAGAGCCACAAGATTAGAATCATTTTTAGGGAAAAAAAAAAATTTCCGGTAAACTAGGCTTCTACGTTTGCACCGGGTCTGGATGTACGTAGACCTACCCTACACCTTTTTGTGTAAGATGCTGTTTCCACGGTTCAAACCCGTAACCTCAATGTCACAAAGCATCAATCTTACCACTTACTCAAATACCCACGTTTTTAAGAACAAAAGTTAGCAACAATTGTAGATATTGACTAACTATAGCATCATTTTTTGGAGCAAAAATCCCAACCCTAAGGCATAGGTCAATTGGTACTCGGGTTGAGATTTGCTCCAAGATGTCAAGAGTTCGATTCCAGAGACACGCACAATATAGGTGTTCTGCCGCTGCTAGGCCGAAGGCCTGGTTTGTGGAGAGACATCTTGTATAAATAACTGTGTAAGATCTCACCTGACCTAAGAAACCGCTGGACTCTTGATTTACATCCTCCACATATACACTTTGATACTGGGGCGGTGGAGCCCCCGGAGTCAAAGATTTCACTATAACGGCATTTTTTAATTTCACATGTTCCATGCCATGAGTAGACCTATTATTGCCACTATTTCCACGGTTAAGAACCCTCTTATTGACACACCATTATCATCTCTTATAGGGGTGTTAAACAAACCGAGCCGTTCGCGAACTATTCGAGTTCGGTTCGTGTTCGGTTCGTATTCGTTCGTTAATTATTTGTTAACGAGCCGAATTCGGATAGGTATTCGAGTTCGTTTAGTTAAACGAGCCGAACTGTTCGCGAACAGTTCGGCTCGTTTAACCAGTTATAAGGTTATCGAGCCGAACTCGAACCAATTTTAAAGTTCGTTTAGTTAAACGAACCGAGCCGAACTATTCGTTTAGCTAAACGAATTCGAGTTCGAAAACTTAGTATTCGGTTCGGCTCGGTTCGTTAACACCCCTAATCTCTTAACGCCCCTGCTATAGCGGTTAATGTTGAATATAATTTTTCTTTAAAAAAAAAAGTTTACCACATTGGGAACTATTAAATTTCATACCCCTTATATAAAAATACATAAATGAGCTGTCCCATTTATTAGGCTTGAAGCGAAACCAAAGCTACACTTTATTGTCTGGGTTTTGGAAAGGGGTTTCGGACAATAACTATATGTTATTACAGTATCAAGATGGATACTAAGGCACCTTGGCCATTGGCGTGAAAATCAAAGTTATTTTTTATTTTGATAATCTGATTTTCTATAATAATAATAATAATAATAATAATAATAATAATAATAATAATAATAATAAGAAACTTACCAATCTGATTTAATAATAATAATAACAATAATAATAACAAAAACAACAACAACAACAACAATAATAATAAAAGGAACGTAGAATCTGATTTCCGAACCTTAACCAGTTGGACAAAGAAACAAAATCCTTATAACAGCAAGGATAGTGTCAAATTCTCACTCAACCTAAACGGCAGCTGGACTCCTGATTTACATCAGCTCCTTAGGGCTGGAGCAGCGGTGGCCCTTTGGATTATAGTTCAACTTTTTGCCAACAAAGATAGTGTCAAATTTAGTGGGGCATGTCTTGCACAGATTCCTTCCAAGAATTGAAGTATATGTTTGTTCTGCAGGCTCACTATTGACTGATGCCCTTATAATAACAATAACAACATTACCATATTACCTTGAAGACTTCCGTCTATAACGGGATATGGGGGTCGGAGGTATGCAATCATACTCATGTGTTAGAAACACATTGATGTTGTTTTTATGATGACCCATAATGAAAATTGCATCAAGATGTATCGATCAACTGCTACTTCACAATATAAGAAACGCATCCAGTTTAGTGAGTCATTTTGATTTATTTCATCATATTCCAAAGTCAAGAAAAAGTGTGTCATTGACTTCATTGGAAAGGAAAACATCCCTGATAATAACAAACATGATGAAATCCATAATCATTGACCAACATAGTTAGGGAACCAAGTTAAATTTTTGGTACCCATGTTACTGTTTTATTTTTTAGACAAAATGTTAAAGATTAGCCTGCAATCTGTTACCTTTACATGGCAAAAAGAAGAGGAAGAAGCATCGAGGAGTATACTATTGCAGTGAAGGCCTCAACCAAGAAGGTTGCACATAACTTCACTGCTAAACTACAGATCTACCGCTAACAATTTATAACTCTTGACTCAAGCTATCAAAACTTCTAGGGCTCGCGACACGTAAACTTACAATGTACACACTTCGAGAGGAAAACGCAAAGATCAACTAATCCTCCCGCCACAAGTAGGAATAACGAGCTGTGTCTTCAACAAAGTTGGAGTCCTCTTGCTGGTGTAGGGTAAGATCCCGTTCTGAAATGAGAGACAGCCTGAACACTTTTGCTTTATTTACCTGCATGCCAGGTAAGTTGTCAATTCTAGGTGACATCAGATCACTATAAGATACTATCATTCTAGTGGTAGTATTCTTTCCATTTCCAATCGAGTCAATGACACACCTTTCCTTGACTTTGGAATATGATGGAATAAAGCAAAATGACTCAATAAATTAGTTGCGCTTCTTATATTGTGAAGTAGTAGTTAATCGATATAGCTTGACGCATCATTATGGGTTATCGAGAAACAACCTCTGTGTGTTCCTAAGGTATGGTTGCATACATCCGACCCCCCCATACCCCCTATAGGCGGGAGCCTCTATGGCAATGGGGTAATGTTGTTGTATTCTAGTGGTAGTATCAAATCTTAATGGAGGCTCGTGTGAGTGTTATGCTTAAACCAAATCTTAATGGTAGAGAAACCGCGCTCTCAGTTTAGTCATTCTGCAGTCATTTACATACATTGGAGCTAAACCAAATGACAAAAGAAATGTGCTAAGGAATGATATTTCATTTGAAAATTTTGCATGCCTTCTTTTTTTTTTT
Organism: Eustoma russellianum; assembly: GCA_036186865.1. Lineage (NCBI taxonomy): Eukaryota > Viridiplantae > Streptophyta > Magnoliopsida > Gentianales > Gentianaceae > Eustoma > Eustoma russellianum. The sequence goes on along the minus strand of AP025060.1, from coordinate 1,938,771 downwards.
TTTCTTTTTTGGTGAAACAACGAAAATGGAAAGGCAAGAAAGTAAGACTGTATATGTGGTGTGCAAGTGCGACTGGAAGTGGCAGAGACATACTTCTTTTAGACTTCGTATTTCTTGTTTTGGTGGAAACAACACTTTGATTCTTTGTGCAGCTTTTCTGGATCTTGGATCTTGTGGAAACTGAAAAATGAAATAAACAAGGATTACTGATGCATTATTAGCAACACATCATTCAACTGGAAAGTTTTACCTTTGGGTCTACTTTGAAGTGATAGAACTTCATCCTCATCCAAATCTGACTCTGTGACCTCACTGGAAGGTTGAGAATTTGATTTTGACTCGATGGTTTTGGATTTTGGACATGATAATGGTTCCAGTGATCCATTGGAAACGTCACCATCTGTCATATTCAGGAAATAGCAATTTGGTAACTACTTCTATAGCATTTAGATATCAAAAGCAAAAGTGAAGAAGTCAGAAGAATGAGACAGCAACAAGTTTCCAGTCCTAAAACAGAAGGTAGGAAATCTGGCTTCTGTATATTTGTAACCATTTAGAACCATTTTTTGTTTGCAACTATCTTTCCCAAAAACAAAAGATCAGTAGAATCACATTTGTTCTAACTCTCAGCATCCAATTCTCCAGTCGCCCAAAAGAAACAGAACACATACCACTCCCCAGAAGATAAGGCGCAAAAGATTATTTCCTTGGTCCCATGTTTGGTCACCAACTTCCCATTATAGTTTGTTCCACTGAAGTAAGAACTTAAAATTCCTTATAATACCGTTGTAAAAATTGTTTCAATGTCAGAGTGAAATTAATTTCAAGTTGAAGCCATTCACTTAACAAAGAAAATTTTCCAAAGATAACATTGAGTTATCATTGATATACAGTAGTAGCAATCCATTGCTACCTATATAGGTGCATCTTTGGTCCAAAAAGCTATCCTTACCTTCAACAACTTCAGAATCTTCACTTTCCTCTCCTTCAGTTCGTACAGCATTCCTTCCCAAATTATCAATCCTATGTGTGTGAGCTAGAGCATTTTTTGTGGTACGCTCCTGATCCATCTTCTCAAGATGCAACTTGTGAATCTTTTCTTCAAACTCCTCGATGCATGACTTGAGTTCAGGTTTGGCAAATTTTTTACCCTGAAAGAAGATGAGAGGGAGCCAATTACTTTCATTAAAATCAAATTCCCTAGAAGGGGCATCCCAGAGAAACAGGCAAAAACAGATAAAGAGCAAACACGATCAAAGAACATAATTTGGAAATAATCGCAGGTTTGACGATGCAAAGATAATATCTGGTACCTTACTAATTAAGTTTCTGAAATGGTCCATCACGGACTCTTTCGATAGGGCATGTTCGTATATCTTAAACGAATCCATCAGTTTTCTCATGCTCTTCTCCGTAAAAGTCAGCTGAGACAGGCAGTAAGAAATATATTCCCACTGCTTGACATCTGAAAAAGATAGGCCACCTCATACTATTAGATGCAAAGAGACAAATAAAGCAACAGACTGTTCACCAGTTCATGTATATAAAGTATCAAACATGCGATGGATCAGGTCCGGATAAATCCATGGGATAAAGAATGCAGGTATTCATGATTTAGATGCATCAAAAACCTCATTGATTGGTTTATTGCAAATGCTTACTGTAATTTAAAAATAAATACATGGGCTGATTTATGCAGAAAAATACTTGATGCACATGGTGAAAAACTTAATAGATATAGAATAGCACAAGGTGGTTCAAACCAATCAAGCACTACCATCGACTATCATCAAGATATTTGATGAGGAGGAATATGCATGCCATATGTGCAAATACATTAACAGCAGAATAAAGTTGACCGGTAGTGAATAAAATCTTCACCAAATATATACTCCACTAAAGGTCTGCATAGAAGCATCCCACATATATATGGCCATAGAAGAGTCCGCCTATTTAGGCCTATTCTATACATCTGATCACATGGAAACAGCTTCTTAACTTACACTTTCCACTAAATTTGAGTTTCTTAATGTCACAAGAGAGCAAGAAAAGGCTTCCTGACAAATCAGTAAATAAAGGTTCTTCCTTGACAGAGCTATCTGTCTACTATTGACAATTTGATACGAAAAGCCTAACAAAAGTGTGAAGTACAAAACATATGAAGATCTAATTGAACAAAGAAAAGATTGATGTAGAACTCAATGCTGTACCTGAAACTCCACTGAATCTATGGCAAAGCTTTTCGACAAGAGATTCCATTTGTTTGTCCTGTAAGAGAATATATTGAAAGAGAAAAAATTAATTTAATAGCATATTCAACTCTGAGACAAAGCTGCCAAAGCAGAGGTACCTTCTTGACAGACCCAATTAAGAACTGCATTATATTGTGGAAATGTTCATCTGCTAACTCCTGGGCAGACAATTTCCCAAGAATATCGGGAAGCAAATTATAAATAGGATTTGACCCTGCAGCAGAAGGCAAACAGTTAGCTAACCTCATTTAAGCATTTAAACACCATAGCGGAGATAAACAACAAATCCCACGAGGACAGAATACCTTTTTTTGACAACTCATGAAAGAAAAGTTTTGCAAGATTTGATATCCTTTCATCGTCATCTTCAAGGCAGATCGCCATTTCATTTATATATCCTTTCACCTACAAATAATTGCCACAATCAAGTGTTGCATTCCAATATCAAAAACTTTCAATGAACTTGAATTGCCAGCAGGTGACCAACCTTCATCATGTCATTCAATATAAGATGAGAAAGAACCAAAACTGCATTTTTCCTAACAGAGCGTGATGGATCTCTAAGACGTGCATACATATTCTCAGTCCATGGCTCCAAAAGATTGGGAAAACGTACAGCCAAATCCCCAAGAGCAATAGTGCAATTTGAACGAACTGTTTCTGATGTGGCACTCTCAACAACAGTGAAGAGAAGTTGGAGATTCGCTGCGCTGGGTTATGACGTCACGAAAGATTTAAACATCTATTCTCTTCGGATAGACACAGAGATGCATGTATGCAAACTGAAATTAACGCTCACCAGAAATCAGAATCTATAATCATAAGTCGACATAAAGCAAGCATTCCAGCGGCCTGCAGTTCAGGATACTGGGGAAAAGGATCAACATCAGTCGGAAGAATGATTTAAGGACGGATGAGATTCTCAATAGTAGCAAAAGCAGAATAAATTTCGTCCAGAAAGCACTCAAATGAAACGAAATTTTGAAAAATCTGCCTGAAAAAATTAATCAAAAACAGCAGAAATCCTTCTAAAAAATATTGTGTTTTGCCACAAAAGATGAAACACAAATACATATGTCAGAAACTGAACACGAGCTTTCTAAGGATCTTTTGCAATAATTTGTTACAAGATGAAACACAAACATATGTCAGGTGGAATTTTAAATTCTTTAAAGTCTTTCACTAAAATGACTCATATTTAGACCAACTCTAGAATAAGACACATTCTAGCAACCGCGAGTGCAGCAGTCGTCATAGTATAGATGAGACTAAAATTCTTTGTTTACCAAGAAACTGCCTTGGCAAAATTTCCAAATAGTGGAAACCACAAATTTTGTTAAACAGGCAGACCTACAATAACAGTTAGCATTCTAAGTAAAAAAGAAAAAAGAGCAACTACCTTTTGCATCAAACCAAAATTTCTACACAGTTTGGACAAGAAAGATGCACAATCTCCTATCAAGTTTTTCTCAGAATAACCCCCGGAAACAATCTCTTTCTCTGCTTTGTCACTAAGCAAATCCAGTAAAGCATCGTTAGATCCTGCAAGACCTAATTCTGCGTTGATACCCTGGAAACATAAGAAAATCAAAAGTTACATTAACATACTCATAGATCTGAATAGCTGCAAAATATTCCTGAAGCGAAGCATTCTTTTACCCCTTCTTGAAGATGAGAGTCACCACCAGCCCGTTGTCCCTCAGCAGCCATTTTGTCTCTCTTTGCTTTCTCCTTTTGAACCTTCCGGACACAAGATTCAATATAAACCAATTGGTTCATGGCAACATGACTTACAAGAAATAGGTATCTACTGAGCTTGGTCACATGGACTGCTGTAAAGAAGTTGCTACTGCCAGAGTTGATGTCATTTCGCAAGCCGTCACCGTCACAACCATCGAACACAGAATTACACGATTTCTTAATGAGATTGGCAGCAAATGTTTCAGGGCATGGATGAATAGCATAAATGGTCGCCACAGCTCTATCAACAGCTGCGTACCATATGTGTTTTGGAAGTGAAAACCCAGTAATTAAGCTGTCTAAAACACCAAACACCCTACTTCCGTAAGCAGACAACAAATGTTTCGTGTCCTCTTCTGACAGCCTCTGGAGTGCAAGGCATGCTGTTCTAGCAAGCAAAGGATCCACTTTGGACCATCTGCCAAACCCTATATCAATAATATCCTGTATGTGAGAGCTGAGAACTCCAGCAGATAGTTTTGCTGCCATGCACAAGACAGAAAGGGCACCACGGCTTTGCTCTGCAGTTGTTCCATTGATATTGAAGCAGAAAAAATCCCATAATGCAGATAACTGCAAAAAGAAGTTAGCACTAGAATGAGAAAAGGAGCAAAAGCATATCCAAAAAAAAAAATTCCAGTGAAACCTTGATGCATGTACAAATGACTACTAAGATCCAAGTTATTCCAGCACCATGACCAGTAGGGGCTGCAAACTATTGTGTTTTATCAGGCTCATTTGAGATTGGGACCCTTGTCCATCACAAAAATATTCCAAATTGTTTGTTTCTCAATGAAATTTCAGATTTTTATCCAACCTCTTCATGCTAAAAGCAGATTTAGGATATAATAATTTGTTGACATTAACCCAGAGGGGGGGGGGGGGGGATTGAAGACGATAAAAAGATGTTGCATTATTGATCATGCTAGAAACTTAAAATGTCCATCTGCTCATATGGTTCAAGTTTATATAGAAAATATCTTCTTTCTTCTTCCAAACTGAAGAAAGTAGTAGAAGCATTATATCTTTCAAGAAAGATAGCTCCACGACAATGAAGTCGAAAGAACATGAAAATTGAAAGTTTGTCCCAGATATCATATCCACAGCAATGGCTAAAGAGTGAAGGAGTAAAGCGACAAAGAAGCATGTTAAATCATCTCTTATAACCTTGAGAACATACCACGTTGGCAGTTACGTCACCTTTGGATACCAAGGTCCCAATTATGAATTCTAATGCTGCAAGATCTCCTATATTTGAATCTGTAGCAAGACCAAGAAGATTCTTTGCAGTTTCCACGGGATTTCTTTGTATGTAGATTGTGACAAAGGCATTCTCAACAGCTTCATTGATTGATTTGTCTTGGGAAAATGCCTGAAAAACATCTAGGAAAGATGGATTATTTTCCAGTTGAAAAGTAGCAAATGGAGGCTTCAAATATATACGAGAATATGATATGCCTACAAATTTTTAAGCCTTGAAATGATAAAGCAGTACCAGGGGTAACATCTTCCGCAGGCATGCCTCTGAGCCATCAATCTGGAACTGCCTGCACCTCATAAGTAACAGAATTGTATTTTCCACGTCACTGGCAGATGATGAGGCCATTAATTGGACAAGGATCGGCATGGTGCCAGATACACACTTGGAAAAGCTCAATCCTGTCTCTAGTGATGCAACCAATGTCCTAGTTTGTTCGAAATTTCCAACATCTGGCACAGATATATCTGTCTCTGCAGCTACATCTTCAACTTGAGATAAACAACTATCAGGCAAACTATTGTCCTGCATCTCAGGCATCACTTCAGTCTCTTCATTGTGAACCTTGTCATCACCGTTACATGCATTATTATCTGATGATAGCCCATTGAAACCACTCTGAGACGATTGTTTTAATCCTAACTCGCTTAACCTTTTCCTATATTGATCTAATGTTGCCTCAAAAGAAGCAGTTCGTAGTTGAGGACCAAAGGGGTTATGCTGCAACATCACAATAAGCAAATTAAGAGCAGATTTTCTGACTATTGCGCTTTTATCCTCCAACCTACCAGCAGCTACTGCTGCCACTTCATTCCACAAACCAATTGAAACAGAATGTTCCTCGCATAATTCTGTCCACACCTGAAGCACCCGACTTCTTGTATAAGCTGAGACATCTCGACAACGTTCTAACAAGATTTCCAGCATAGCCTGCTTGGTCCTCAGACGTATGGATGTTGAACTTATTTCACCTTCCACGTCATTAAAAGCCTTTGCGACCAACTTGCCTAACAACCCAACAAGAGCGTTTCTTATTTTATAAGATTCACCACCAAAGTGAGGGACCAATAATCCAATGTTTGTTGCAACCAGTTTTGGCAACCTGTCAGCAATCTCAACAATAAACCGGCCAACATTTTCAGCTCCGACAGTGTCCTTCACATAATCTTTTGGATTTGTTCTTCCAATTTCACGAATGAGATTAGTGGCAAGGGTTCCATCAGAGTATTTCTTCTCAGCCCCAGCAACCGCATCAGCTAAATGGTTTACCACAAAGTCAAACTTGTGTATCAGGTGTAAGATTGACGCACACGATTGTTCAACATAATGGTACTTGGTCGCACATGTTCCAATTACACGGCACACGGCATCCTTGCTGTCTGAATCCTTTAACACCATAGCATTCTCAAACAATAAGAATGTGTTTCTACAAGGAAAAGGAAAAAAGAAATAAAAACATACATAATTAATCACAAAAAAGTGGTCGAGCCTACGTGCAACTAATTTTCCATTTATGTTCAACTGAGAATTGTTCGACTTACTTCACAATGAAAGACAAATAATTCTCATCTGGATCAGATGATCCAAAGAGCAACAAGAGGTTGATCTCTAAAGAATTAGCAAGCAATGTAAGTATCCTTCCCCGCTGCGACTCCCAATTCCATGAATGAAAAGGCAACTTTTTCCGACCACTGGCCGCCACCTAAAACCATCAAAAATTTAAATTTGAAAAAAAGAAAAGAGAAAGAAGTACAAAAAAAATCAGCTTTTTATGTCACACCAGCAAATGTTTCCTCAATTTAGTGGAAAAACCTGAACAATATTGTACATTTGGGTGAGCAGATAGTGGCATAATGACCATAAACAAATAGAGGAATGGAGAAGTGATATATTACTTTAGAGGAAGTGTTGGCAACAGAGGCAGAGGCGGCTTCCTCGATCAGCACTATATGAACAAGGAAAAATGTGTAGATCTTGAATGCATTCCTATGCATCCCAACCTTGTCCACCATGACTCCACTACCACTTTGTTCTTCTTCCTCAACCTCACTTTCACCACCATTAGGACTTTTTTCGCCCCGACCCAAAGAATGCCGAGACAACGAGTCCACATTAGGCAGCAAAACACTAAAATTAGACCTCAAAGACTCCACGAAATTCAATTTACACGCCGGGGGAAGACTCCCAAACACCTTCACTAACGAGTATACCCTATCAAAGATTTCTTGCTCCTCGATGCAAAACAGCTCTTTGTCCGACAAATCAAACGAAACTCCTGCTCAATTTCAAAGATATTAATAGAATTTAACACTAAACAGGGGACAACAAAAGCAGGTAAGACGAATCAAAATTGTAAAAAAAAACAAACTAACCTTTTACGAATTCTTCGAGCTCGGAGGAGCGGAGAGAAGAGACTGAGACAGGATTTTGAACAGAGAGGCGCGTGGAATTGACGAAATCTCCGTCTGGTTCCTCTAGGGAGGTAAGGGTTTGAGGGAAGATGAAAGGCGGTGCCATTTTTGGAGAGAGAAAGTGGTTGCGTCTGAAATTTAGAAAATTTTGAATTCAGAAATTATAGCTAAGTTAGTGAGAGAAGGGAGTGTGTGTTTGAAATGACGAGCGGGAATGATGACTGTTGAATTACATATTCGCATTTGTGTTCGGGTCGGACATGTCACATTATCTTTTTAGAGTTCAGATCTGCGGTGGCCAACGGTGCCAATAGTGAGAAGATCTTCAATCATGAGTGATCACGTGTATAAACTGCTCTTTTAAATAAAAAAATTTTAAACCTCTGACCAGTTTGTACAAGTGACGGCGCGTAATTAGAAGACTCATATTTTACTTCACGGTTGGTCTCTTCATATCTGAACCGCATTATTGCGCCCCTCGAGACATAACGGTAATGAGTAATGTTTTTAATGATGGAATCATTTTTATTAGGTCGACCGAATCCATTGTGGATAAAAATTACAGTCGTTTGGCTGCTTTGCCTTATTTTTCTCCTATTACCATAAATTTCTTATTACATCTTAAATTTCTCACAAAACATAAACATAAGTCAAAATATATCATAAATCTATAAATTATATAAAAGTAAGTTTGCAGCTAAGATCAACCTTGAGTGTTCTTAAACAAAGTGTCACTTGAAAAATATATAATATAAAAGGGTAAGCTCCTATATGCTCAGTAGGTCTGTAAATGAACTGATCCGTTTCGGTATGTTTGGCTCGAGCTCAGCTAAATGGTTAATGAACCGAACTTGAACCACTTTTTTCTGTTCGAACTCGGTAAGTGACAGGTGTTCGGCTCGTTAATATTGTTCATGAGTTAAACGAATCGAGCTTGAACAATTAAATATGTTCGTTTAAATGAACGAGCAAGCTCGGCTTGTTTGCTAAGTTAAATGAATCAAACTTGAACAACGTGATGCTCGGCTTGTTCGGCTAGTTTACAGTCCTAATGCTCAGTAAGAAATAATAATCATCTGCATGCTCTTATTGTTTCAACTTTCTTGTTATCATACCTTAAGCACGTATATTCACCATAATACACATACATTCACTTGCATTCAGTACCGTAAAGTCATACATACATATATTACATATATCACATTCTTTCATTTGTATCTTTCGTACATCACAATTTTCATACAATCATACTTATCTTGTTTTCATCCGTGTCATGCTTTCATCATTCTTTTCATTTCTTTATTCACACGTGCAAGTATTCATTCATACATATAATCTTTATATTTCCATCTCAAAAAAGAGATCAACAATGCAACGTTTGAAAGCGAAAAAAAAGTAAAAGCAAAAAACTCTGTATATTAAAAAAGGCTTTCAAGAAAATTTCAATGCTTTTGCTGATGTTCAAAAAGGTAAAGCTTGAAAAAACCCTGGCTATCTTGCTCGGCGACTAGCCACTATTGGCCGGAAATCCGGCCGTTTTTCTGATTATTTCCACGCCTTACATCTCTGCATACATGGATATGGACACGGATCCTCAAGAAGGGGAATGATCGAAGGAAGAAAGTGACTTGCTCTAAAAGAGTATCAAGAAATATAAGAGGCATGTCAGTGGTGAAATCATTTCTCAAGTTGAACATTCGGCTGCACCATATGGAACTTGGACAGGACGAAGGTTTACGGATGTGGTTTGAAGCCCTCCGATTGAACGAATGCCATACACATCAGATGGGGATAACAGTGATTCTGAAGGAATGGTATATGAAGAAGATGACGGAATGGATCATGTTGAGGGGCGCCGACCAGGCATGGTTTACATTTGAGTCTCTCTAGCGGAATGGATTGAGCTCTGTCGTCCGTGGAGACGTGCCCTAATTATTAAATTACTGGGGCGAACAGTTTCCTTCAGAATGTTAGAGCAACGGCTGAAATCACTCTGTGGGCTCAAAAATGGTTGCATTCTTACTGATCTGGGTGATGGGTACTATGTGGTGCGCTTCTACTCTCGGGAAGACTATAACTATGTGCTAGAAGAAGGTCCATGGCTTATTCAAGGACATTACCTTACGGTGATGAAATGGCGACCATTCTTTCAGCCGGATAAATTTCTGATCAACTCCACTTTGGCATGGGTAAGAATATCAAAGATCCCTCTTGTGTTCTATAACGAAGGTATGCTAATGACAATTGGTAATGAGTTAGGCAAGGCAGTTAAGGTAGATATTACCACACTTCGAGCTGAACGAGGAAGATATGCACGCGTGTGCGTCGAAATAGATCTTACAAAACCGTTGGCATCTATAGTCGATCTCCATGGCCATGAATTTAAGATTGAATATGAGAGCTTGCATCTTATTTGTTTTGATTGTGAGAGATATGGCCACCGGAGCGCTGACTGTGGCAAAGGAAAGACACATGACACAACTCAGATACCCATGGATGGGCAGCAGGAATATACAAAAGAGGATGGCTTCGGTCCATGGATGATTGCCACAAATACTCGTCGACGGAATAATCAGAAGCTAACACTACATCAGCCGCGTCAGATACAACTGTTGGGCAAGGATCAAGGCAGAACATAGCGATGGCTAAGGGTAAAAAACCAGCAGAAAAGCAGCAGCCTGCTGCAGTGGAGATACATGGGTCCAGGTTTGGTGCGTTGGCAGTGGAGGAGTTCGACTGCGAGGTGGAAGAGATACTTGATGTGGATGATTTACGACAACGTGTTAGCCATCTTCAGAGTGTAGATAATGAGGTGATATTCAACGCAATGACAAAATCAAATGGGGATGGCGGTAAAGGTAAACCAAAGAAAGGAGTTCAGAGGAAGTCCTCCCTCAAGGTGAAATCTCGAATGAAAAGCCAGACAGTACCCAGAGGAGACCCTAACTCTAATCACAGAAGATCCAGACATGTCGAATCTTGTATCGCTGAAAGGGTATTCCTCCAAGACCTTACTAATGTTGATTATCAGAAGGAAAAAATGCAACCTACACGGAATTTTAATATGGCTGCAACTGATTCCAACGTAGGACAACATGTAATATCTTCACAAGTTGCAGACTCAGTGAAGCAACATCCCCCAGAAATAGGTGTTGTGAAGCTGTTAATACAACCATGTAGCGACATGGAATCACATAATGGAGACATTGGTCTGAGGGATCTACAACCACCAGATCCAGGAGACCATTCGATGTAGTCTGCCCCAGGGAAACCCAAGGAAACGGGGGACCCGACCTCGTGTTAATGAAGATGCAGATTCTCTCGTGGAATTGTCGGGGAGCAGGATCCTCGAGATTTTACTCCTGTTTAAAGGATATTGTCTGAGCATATCGACCAGATATATTGTTTTTTATGGAACCACGTGTTCACAGTAGAAAGGGGAGACGCGTTTTACGGAACTTCTCCTATGACAGATTTGCTGCAGTTGAAGCAGAAGGATATTCCGGAGGCTTATGGTGCTACTGGAACTCAGAAGTGGCGCGGCTGGAGATCATCGATTATACAAATCAGTATATCAATATAGCAGTATACCAAACAATAGCGGTATACCAGGTTCTAACATTGATATATTCCTCACCGAATAGTACTCAGCGACATAGGACATGGGAGGAACTAATTCATTTCAGCACTCTGTTAAAATGCCCGTGGATTTTGATAAGAGACTTCAACGAAGTGGTATCTCAGAGGATAAGCTGGGAGGTAGCCGAGTGTATGGTGTTACTCCGGTTAACATCTTGCTAAGACGATGTGAATTGATGGTGATGCCTTTTTCGGGCCAAAATTTACATGGTCGAATAGGAGGACATGGATTGATTAGATATTCCAAAGACTAGACTACAACTTCTGCAATGAACAATGGAGTTGTACATTCCCTCAAGCATTACTACACCATTTGCCAATGATGAGTTCGGACCACCGTCCTCTATTGTTACAGACATGCCTGCAGTCTTTGAGACCACCCTAAGCGCGTCACTTCCAATTTTAGGCGTGTTGGTTGGAGCACAATCATTTTCGGGATTTCCTATTGAACCAATGGGGGCACAGGAAGGGCCCTTAGATGCCATGCTGGCGGATTTTGCAAAGAAAGTTCAAATGTGGAATACTACTGTTTTCGGATGCATTAGCAGAAAAAAGAAACATATTTTATCACGGTTGTTTGGGATTCAGGTTTCTCTGTATTAAAGACCTTCCACATTCCTGTCCCATTTGGATACGCAACTAAAAGCAGAATTGAATGAGGTTCTACAACAGGAGGAAGTATATTGGATGCAAAAGGCAAAGTTAAATTGGCTTACACAAGGGGAGCGCAACACGAGATACTTTCATGCCACATCAGTTATACGAAAGAGGAAGCAACAAGTCACTCGGCTAAAAAATGAGCAAGGACAGTGAGTTGATGATCTATTAGTTCTTCAACGATTGATAACTGATTTCTATAAAGGATTATACACAGCTCCAGGAGATGATAGAGAGCACGAGCCCAGGCTATCCTATCCGGCGTTGTCTTCAGCAGGCATTAAAATGCTAAATCGACGGGTGAGCGAAGGGGAGATACACAGTGCCGTTTTTCAGATGGGAGCCTATAAGAGTCCGGGACCGGATGGCTTTTCGCCCATATTTTTTCAACGAAACTGGGATATTATGGTCAATCAGTCACCAAGTTTGTTATAGACTCATTCTCGGCCAGGAGGTTCCCTACACATATGAATCATTTGTACATAACGTTGATCCCCAAGATTGAAAAGCCGAATCAGGTTTCCCAATTCCGCCCCATTGCTCTATCGAACGTAGTAGTCAAAGTCGTGTCTAAAGTGATTGCCAACAGGTTGCGGTTAGTGGTGGACAAATTAGTTTGTGAGAACCAATGCAGTTTCATTCCTGGCAGGCACGCTAGTGATAACATTATTGTTGTCCAGGAATTACTCCATACAATGAGGAAGAAAACCGACAAAAGTGGTATGATGGCTGTGAAGGTGGACTTCGAGAAGGCCTATGATAGACTAAACTGGGAATTCGTCCGAGCGGTGTTGAAGGCCGTGGGGTTTAACACGAGTACGGTGGAATTAATTATGTTCCTTACCACTTTAGCTACAATGAGTGTGGTTTGGGGTGGCCAAGTCTTGCAATCCTTTCAACTCCAGCGAGGATTGCTGCAGGGAGACCATCTCGCACCATTCTTATTTGTGTTATGTATGGATGCTCTTAGTCAGCGTATTCGAGAGGCTGTGTCTGCAGATTTGGAGGCGTATCCGAGCTTCGAGATATGGACGTGATGTATCTCATTTGCTATTTGCAGACGACTTAATTTTATTTGGGAAGGTTACAGAGACTCAAGGAGAAACTATGATGGACATTATGGAGAACTTCTGTAACATATCCGGCCAGAAGGTAAATGTTGGGAAGTCTCAGCTGTATGTTAGTCCCCTAGTACCCCGAGAGTGTGCTAATAAGATCAGCAGAAGATTTGGCATACCACTTGCGCCTAATCTAGGACTTTACCTCATAGTGCCTCTATTACATGGTAGGGTATCTACAACTACATATACCTATTTAGTTGACATGATTAAAGGTAAGCTTACTTCCTGGAAGGGTAAGCTGCTGTCCAAAGCCTCCCGTAATGTACTTATCCAGTCAGTGGCATCCACTATCCCCTACTATGCAATGCAGACATCCCTAATCCCTAAAGGAGTGTTAGACCATATTGATAAGCTTATAAGGGCGTCCTTTTGGGGAGAGTTGCATGAGGACGATAAGTTACATACCATTGCATGGTCAGCTATCTGCCAATCAAAGTCCACCAGAGGAACGTGTATAAAAAATATGCGGCTGATGAACTTAGCTCTACTCTCAAAATTGTTGTGGCGGATGCTTTTAGATGAGGATATACTTTGGGTAAAGCTTTTGAAGGCCAAGTATGGCTGCCCACTACAGCGTAACCCACCACGGCAGGCTACTACTCATACTTGGAGAAGCATTCTGGCTGCTATACCAGTGGTGCTTGCCGGGCTCACTAAAACAAGTCAGGCCTCATTACAGTAAAATGGGTCTGACCGTCGAGTTGAATGGAGTGGGGGATCTTCTACAAAATTTATAGTTGCGTCAGCCTATAATATTCAACTTGAGCAGACAGAACAAGACAATATGTGTTGCTGGAAGTATATCTGGAAACTTAAAGGACCTCAGTAGGAAAATTTCATGCTTTGGCAGTCTCGTCTTGATAGGATGCCAACGAATGATCTATTGTATAGAAGAAAATTGAAGGAGTCACCGAACTGCAACTTCTATACGGAGGCTTGGGAGACCGCGCTTCATGCACTTCGGGACTGCTCGCAAGCTAAGTGGTTGTGGTATCAACTATTGCCTTCGCCAAATAAACTGCAATTTTTTGACAGCCATAGGGGAATAGCCGGTTGGATTGATCGGAATCTACAGGTTAGAGACAGAGTCAAGCATGAAGATGAGAATTGGTCATACATCTTTCGTGAGGCAGTTCAAGTGATCTGGACACACATGAACAAGGAGGAGTTGTTTGAGGAGGAGCACAGTCGACCCGATGTGGCTAGCTTAATACGTATCATATACAATAGAGTTAGAAATATACGAATAGCTTGGGAGAAAGTTAATACCATTGATAGTCAAAGGATGTGTGAATAGCGTAGACATGTGATGTACAGACTTTTGCCAGATGATTGATTAAATAAAGATCTTTTTCCTCGAAAAAAAAATGCAATGTTTGAGCATAGATCCTTGTTCGCTACATCATATACATGCAGACGTAGGTATTTGTATTCACCACAAGGAGTCACATTGCAACATAGTTAACATAATATGATTCTTTTGCTATGTCATGAAACTTCATCACGAGTGGCTAGCACACTTAACGTAAGAGGTTGGTCTAGCCGTCTTGGTGCATTTATCTTGCATCTAGAGAAATAACCATTCTCCTTTTGGTGGGACCATACTTTTAGGTTGCAAAAACATAATCATACATAATTAAAAAATAATGTTGCAAGCTTACGAGCATTCACCTAGTCAAACTTACTCTATATCATTCTCTGAACCACGGACATCGATCTCTAACAGCATCCTTTAAGCACCCACATCATTCTTTGAAAAGGTACATCATTCCATGACATCATCCTCTCCGCTTCATCGTCTCCTGATATTAGTCGGTCAATAGAGGCCTTCGGTATCAGGGTATGTTCTTTTGCATCTAAGAAACTAAAAGTAAGTCCTCCAAGAAACTTGTAAAAATCAAAGTCCTTAAAAGTCTTGCTAGACTTAAAAACCATCAAGCAAGATTCGGTTGACTGATGTTGATTGACATCTTAATAGTGACATATAATCTTATCCGACTGGATTAACAAGAAAGCAACCCCTTGTAGTGCCACTATCATATATTTGGATGATAATTTGCATACAAGGTTGTCGGTCTAGATCTTGACAGCTATAGTGTGACATTTTGATTATGTCGTCAGCTCTTTATAGCGGAACGACTTTAGACTCAAATATCTTGTGGGCATCAAATCATAGACCTCTCATCTAAAAGGCTGATGAGTGACCAGATTTATATACTCCACAAAGCTCATTGAGAATATGATGGTAAATGTCCTCAACGTCATGGTATGTCTTCTTGCATCTAAAAAAACTAAGTCCTCCAAAAAACTTGTCAAATCCGAAGTCCTTAACAGACTTGCCAGACTTAGCCATCAAGCAAGATTAGGTTGATTGATGTTGTTTTGCATCTTAATAGTGCAGATATTATTATCCAACTGAACTAACATGAAAACAACCTCTTGTGTGTTACCATCATTGCAATGAAAATAATCACAAACAATCTGCATAAACAAAAACAAAAAGTTAGAAACACAGTTGAATTTTAATACATTTAGCAAATAAATAAATAAATAAACATTTGTGAGGTAACAAAACTAAAAGCAAAAAAAAAAAAAAGTTTAAAAGAAAAGGTCGTAATCCGAATTCAACACCGTAGCGGACCAGAGATGGTGGCCCGAAGCCCAATGGTGGTCACACAGATATCATAACAAATATCCACAAATCGGCATACATGCATATATCCATGGATACATACACACAAATATACATATAAACTGATCCATAAACTAATCATGAAACATTTTAAGACGCCTCAAGGTTTGAGGATGACAAAAATATATACATTTAAAAAACACATGCATATACCATGACACCGTTACTTCATTGCCTTAGAGACTTCCACTATGACGATATATAAGGGGTCAGATGTACGCAATCAAACCTATGCTTTAGAAACACACAGATGTTGTTTTCCGATGACTCATAACAAAAATTGCGTCAAACTGTATCAATCAACTGCTACTTCACAATATAAGAAGCGCATCCAATTTAATGAGTCATTTTGTTTTATTCCATCATATTTTACATTACAAAATGTGTGTCATGTTCCAGATATGAGATTCAATCTTTTATTTACAAACAAACGCACTGGACAAGGAAGGTTATGAGCATCACCTTAGTAATGCGACATAAAAATTTACCAAAGGCTCTTTAGTGATAACAAAAAGGTTATGTTGTAATTTGTACAATACACACTTTAAGGTGTATGAAGATCAAATAAATGCAGTAGAATATGATGCTTATCCAAATGTGTGGCACATACATTTCTGACACTTCGTCCAAAAATGGTTGTAATTACTGACAAAGAAATCCTTAATACTGTTAGACAAAAGATTACCGCTTATCTAAAAAACAACACTATGTCTCTTTTTGGAAGAACCCTAGGATAAATGAAAATAAATTGAAGTTGGTTCACTCTGACATGTGTGGTTTACAATCACTCACTTGGCCTATGCGGATGATTTACTGATTTTCCTACGAGGTACAAAGCGGAATCTTCAACATTTTCATACTTTTCTTACACAATATGAAGCTGCCTCAGGTCAGAAGGTGAACTTTCAGAAAAGCAGTATAATTCCATCTGCCCGGACAACACCACAGCAACGCCAGAATTTTGTGAATATTTTGGGAATGAGTCTTTCGGGTCTACCATTTCGTTATCTTGGTTCTTATCTACACAAGGGAATCACTCGCTCCAGATATTGTGTTTCGTTACTGCAGCATATTGATGATAGGCTTCAAGGGTGGCACTCAAAACTGCTTTCGGCAGCAGGACGACTAGTCTTACTGAAATCTGTCATTTCTGCACTACCCCTACATATCATTGCGGCGGGTGGTTTACCGAAATCAGTGATAAAGGTGATACATCGCAAAATGGCTGCATTCTTTTGGGGACCTCGACACCATTGGGTCTCTTGGTCCAATATTTGCAAGCCACGAGACGAAGGGGGCTTAGGAATCCGTGACATGTCTGTGTTACAACAAGCATATCATTGTAAAATATGGTGGTCATACCAACACAACACCACACTTTGGAGCAAATACATGCATGCCAAATATGGACGTCGGCAAGATTATATCCCACGATTAACGGATTCGCCAATATGGAAGATAATTTGCCGAGTTCACCCCTTGTGTTTAACAAAATCAGACAGCCAGGGTGGTAATCTTACGTGGTTGCCAACTCCAATGGGGGAATTTTCACTAAAAAGTGCTTACGATATTTGCCGGATATCTTCTCCTAAACTGCTCTCTGCTACATTTATTTGGTCCAAGCATCTCACTCCTACTGTTCAATTGTTTTTATGGAGGCTTTTTAATTCGGCAATACCTTTTGAGGATTATATTGGCCAATATTCAACGGCTCGACCAACACAATGCCCATTCTGTAAAGGTGCATCAGCCACTGTTGATCATGTCTTTCTATATTGCTCCTATGTGCGACCTCTGTGGCAATATTTTGCAAGCGAGCTACATTGCCCTCTTCCATCCACATTACGGCTTCATCAGTATCTTCTTTCTTGGTGGTATCGTTCATCCTTTACTACTATCATTGGAGTTTATAAACTTGTTGTCCCGGCAATTATACTATATAACACCTGGTGCGGATATACCTCCATAGTCTATGGAGACAAGACTCAGGTCACGGCAATCTCGCTGCAACATTCTGTACGCTATGCTATTACCTTATGGCACAAATCGCTTGAGGGTTCCAAACTTGCTATAGGCTCACGACAGCAATTTTCTTGGCTACCAGCATTCCGTAATCCGGCACCTTTGTTGATTCGATGGGCTACCCCACCAGTAGGGCGGTTGAAATTAAATGTCGATGCGGCGGTTGGTAGATACTATTCAGCAGGGAGTGCGATATTGCGTGATCATATGGGGTCATGCATAGGAGCGATTTCCTTTAGACTCCCTCCATGTGCACCATTGCAAGCAGAGATTCAGGCAGCTGTATTTGGGATTCTTTATTTTCTTCCACTCCATCGCATGCTCATCCTTGAGTCAGATTGTGCTCAGCTGATAGATCGGTTATCGCGGCAACAACAGGTCCATGGAAACTATCATCTTCGGCAGCTCCATATGCTAGTTCATCTTCATCGCCTTCAGTTCCGTCATATTTACCGCGAAGCAAACATGGCAGCACATTACTTAGCACAACATGCTATGTTCAATCCTCGGACACAATATTATACTTCTCAGACTCTGCCATCACTCGTCCGTGCCGCAGTCTCGTTAGACCTCACTTGCTCTCACTTAAGACTGCCTTGACGACCTGAAGTCTTCCATATGGATTGGCGCATTTTCGAACATACTGCCTGTTTCCTTTGGGATCCAGGCAGGCATGGTATGGTTATGTATTCATTAATCTATATTCTGTGCTACTTCTTTCACATATATAACAGATTTCATCCTATTTCCCCTGGCATGGACCGATTATCTTGTGGCATCACATTCATTCGAGGACTGCATTGCTGGTTTAGCGATGCCTACATTTTCACGCTTGTCTTCCACATGGATTGGCGTCTCAGGACTCTCCCTGCCTGTCTCCTAAGGGATACAGGCAGGTTTGGTACGTTTTGCTATCTATTGGACTTCAATATCTATGATTCCCTTCTGTTTCATAACTTCCTCTTTATGCTTGCTCTCTCATGTCTTGGACTATATATACTGGTGGCGAGATATATTTCTTATACACGGGCGGACACAAGAGTCTTTCTGCATCGTCCATCGAAAACATGGCTGTTCTTCGCTACTGGCATCATGGCCCTTAGGCTTCTTTCTGGAATACTCCCGGATGAGACAACATCATACAACAACTACTGCTGCATCAAATGGCGCACTCGAACCACGTCTCGGACAGCGAAATTCACATACTTTTACTCAGACTCATATTTCATACATGTCAATGAAGGTCGTATAAATATGTACGCTTTTTCCTTCGCTAGGGTTTTATCCACAAGGGTGGTTTTTCCTAGCAAGGTTTTAATGCGGCATATCATATACGACTGGAGATATGCTCTTATTAGTTCGTTAATTCATTTATTCACATACTCTGATGCTTTGTAATATGGTTTCCCTCCACCATAAGTGAGGTTTTGCTTTAATAAAATATACGCCTTTATATAAAAAAATATATGTATATGTATATATATATATGTATGTATGTATATATATATATATATATATGTATACATACATATATAGGATATATATGATGTAGACTATGGACATACCTTCTTATAGGCGTCACTAAAGCGCAGATACATATATATTTTGTTTTTAAATTACTTATAATGTATACTACAGATAAAGTGTCTGAAAAACAAACATAAAAAGAGATCAATAGTATATACCTATATATTTTTAATAAAATATACATTATTATTATTTTTATACTATTGATTTGATTTTATTATTGACTTTTAATATAAAAAATATAAATTTATTGTAACGGCTGTGTATTTAAATTATGATTTTATTATTTATTATTGACTTTTAATCTAAAAAATATAAATTTATTGTAAAGGTTGTGTATTTAAACTAGCAAACAAAATAAATAAAGAAGAAAAATAAAAAAAATGCAGATAACGCCAAATAAGAAAATTCCAGTGTGTCAGGTAAAGGCTAGCACCAGTTCAACAGCGAAACTGCCGAAGTTGTCGGTAAAATCCGAGCGTTGAAACCTCATCTCCCAAATCACACTCAAAACCCCTAAACTCCATAGGAAGGATTGGTTTTCGTTCTGTGAGGATCTTTTTTTTGGTGCTCGAACCTTTGATTTACACCCCCTGCACTGCAGCTGCCGCTGTTGATTAAAGCTGAAATTTTTCTTCAGGGTACATGTGAAAGCTGGAAATTCGATGTAAAAATGCTGCTTTCAAGAGAACCAACTTAATGGGCACCCATTTCTCAAGTAAAACTCAGTTCCTTACTGTTGTTTCTTTTTGTTTTAAATAAATTGGAATAGATAAAAAATAGTAAAGGGTCAAAGGATTTTTTGTGGGTTCTTGGATTGAAGGATAAATTGAATTTGTGAACTTGGATTGGGTAAAGGTTGTTCCTTTAGTAAAAAAGGATTGAATTTTTGGATTGTGAATTGTGATTGATTCACCAGAGAGGGAAGGGGTCTGGCTTTTGAGCAAAAAGGCAATGGCGGTACCATGGAATATGACGTTATGGATGGCAAGAATGATATGGGTAGCACTGAGTGATTGGGTAATTTCTTGCTTGTCTGTAGCTGATGAGATTGCAGTCTCTCTTAGAACAGGTGATATTGGTCCTTTACATGTTGGTTGATGGAAATACTTCTATATCCCATTCAAGCTTCTGATATAGTTCTTTTGTGGAAAATGTGTAGTTATGTATTTCCTTTTTTCTTTATACTTGTATGTTTTGTTTTCAGCTCTTGAAGTTTACTTAGTGGTGAATTTTTCTGTAATTGTGGTTTTTGATCAACTGCAGAATGATGTTTTGAGTAGAGGGTTTGATTGTATTATACCTGAAGGTCATTATGTACTTGCTAGAAGGATATGTGTATCTGTTCACATATCATACAATGCAATCTCCTCTGAGCTGTGAATTCTGGCTTGGACAAAATGTAGAATGATGTTTGATTTCAGGCATCATTGTGTCGTATGTGGAGTTCATTCTGTTCTTACTAAACAGACCTTTTCTCTGATTTATACAACTTAATCTTACTTTTCTCCTGTACTGTTAAAGCTCATGTGAGAATCTATATCTTAAGGTATGCCTAACAGCTTTAATTTTTGCATGAAATGTGATTTCAAGTTCTGCATTTTCTTTCGTTTTCAGTTACCTTGTGTATTTGCAGTTTCATAGTTTATATGATCTTGAAAAGAGAAGATTTGTAATTGAAAAAAATTCATTTATGTCTATGGACTCAACAGTAATACTCCAAACCCCCGCCCCCCGGCTGGTTTTGGTGGTGTTGAAGTTGCATTCACAAAAGATAATTCAGGTCCACATAGTCCTTCAATGGACTAAATGTTTTTGCTAGTTGATGTAGTTGAACATTGGAGAGTTACATTAGAGGTATCAAAGATGTTTGTTTTCTCTTGTCCCCCCTGAAAGTTATACTCAGTACTCCTAAGATTTCTATTAAATTTGCCTATTTCTCTGGAGAGGAATAGGCAAATTTAAGTACATTCTCTTAGTTATAATTTCATTTATGAGTACTTTGGGTGTTGATGGGATGGGGGTTGGTTTCTTGGATGATCTATCTTGCAACATCTAAGCCAGAAATTGGAGAAAAAGTGTATTTGCTGAACTATGATGGTTTCATTGAGGTGATACTTATTCAGTTCAACCAATAAAATCATTTAGATTTTGTAAGGTTGAACTTGTAGTGTTGGAAATAGTATTATAAGGCCTGATGAGAAAATTACTTGCGGGTGTAAAAGCGAACTAGCTTGAAATGTACGATGTATCATATGTATGCTAGAGGACTTAAATTAATCTTAGTTGAATGTGGATCTTGAGATTATTGTTGCTACTGGAGAGATGAAACTTGATTTTTTGATTTCATACTCAAGGGGAGAGCTGGAAAACAAGGAAAAGGTGACTGTCAGTTGTTACCCAAGTCCTATTCTATACAACATCAACAACAACAACATTACCCCATTGCTTTAGAAGCTGCCGCCTATGGCGGGGTATGAGAAGGTCGGATGTACGCAACCATACTCATGTGTGAGAAACACACAGATGTTAGTTTCTTGATGACCCATAATGAAAATTGCGTCAAACTATGTCGATCAACTACTACTTCATAATATAAGAATAGACTGATCTTTTACGTCCTATTCTATACATCATTGAAAGTAAAGATCAGTGTAAGAGGTGGGAGTCTGCGCTATTCTTGGATTAAGATACTATTATGGAGAAAGGAAGTGCCAATTACTCATAAAGCCGTCAACTAGAGCCGTGGCTTTTCTCTAAGGCTGTGTTGGAAG
Source organism: Eustoma russellianum (assembly GCA_036186865.1). Taxonomy (NCBI): domain Eukaryota; kingdom Viridiplantae; phylum Streptophyta; class Magnoliopsida; order Gentianales; family Gentianaceae; genus Eustoma; species Eustoma russellianum. Next base: position 1,916,678 of record AP025060.1, on the reverse strand, counting down.
TTGATTAGGATACATGAGTTCTGATATTTGAATTTGCAACCTTCTTCTTCATGGTTGAATTCCCAGATAGTTATCGATTAGTTTAGGCAACCTGAAATAGCCGAGGTAGAAAATTGTGTTGTTAACCTTTGCCAATAATTGTTCTGCGTTTGACATGGTTCCAAGGTCTGTGGCGGAAGGAGAGTGCGGTGGTTAACGCTCTCTTCTCCTTGAACTTGTTATGTTGGTCCGGATTAGTATCAAATGGCGAATCTTGATGTTAGGCTGGAGGACGAAAATAAGGCGGTCATGTTCTTGGGTTCACTTCCACGACAACCACTTTCTTCACATTAAAGATACAATTACATTGAAAAAGGTCACATCATCTTTGCTATTGCATATTAAGATGATACAATCAGAGAGGTAAGGAGATTCTTCTTAAACAAGAAAGAGGAAGAAGTTAAAATATAAACTTCATCAGTCATGATAAATCAAATGATCATGACAAGTCCAAAAGTCGTTTCGAACCAAAAAACAGAGTGAAGTGTTGGAATTGCGGTAAGAATGACCACCTTAAAAAGAATTGCATGTATGTGAAGTAAAACAAAGACCGAGGTCAAAAACACGTAGGAGATAAAAACACAACAGTAATAGTGTCATGTAGTGATGGCAAGACAACATTGTTCTCTCATCAGAAGGAATGTTGTCACGTCTTAGAACTTGATCTTGAATGGATTGTGGATACATGTTTTTTCGTATTATTGTACTACTAGCAAGAAATACTTATCCACCTACAAAGCAGGAGACTTTGGTGTGTTGAAGATGGAAAACAAAAGCATCTCATCAATCGTGGGATGGACGATATCATTGTGGAGACTTCACTTGCTTGTACTTTTACATTACAAAATGTGTGTCATGTTCCAGATATGAGATTCAATCTTTTATTTACAAACAAACGCACTGGACAAGGAAGGTTATGAGCATCACCTTAGTAATGCGACATAAAAATTTACCAAAGGCTCTTTAGTGATAACAAAAAGGTTATGTTGTAATTTGTACAATACACACTTTAAGGTGTATGAAGATCAAATAAATGCAGTAGAATATGATGCTTATCCAAATGTGTGGCACATACATTTCTGACACTTCGTCCAAAAATGGTTGTAATTACTGACAAAGAAATCCTTAATACTGTTAGACAAAAGATTACCGCTTATCTAAAAAACAACACTATGTCTCTTTTTGGAAGAACCCTAGGATAAATGAAAATAAATTGAAGTTGGTTCACTCTGACATGTGTGGTTCTATCGAGGTGGAATCTATATGTGGAAACAAATACCTTAGTATTTTCATTGATGTTTCTTCTCGAAAAACATAGATTTACTTGATAAGAAAAAAAAGTCAAGTATTACAATGTTTTCAAAAGCTTCATGCAATTGTGGAAAGAGAGTCTGGATAAAAGTTAAAACGTCTTTGCACTGTCAATAGTGGTGAGTACATATCAATAGAATTTGAAAAGTACTGCATAAACCATGTCATAAGACATGAGAAGACAATTCCTGATGTTCTACATCATAAGAGTGGCAGAACGGATGAATAAACCATTGTTGAGAAAGTGCGATGCATGATCAAAATGGATATACTATATAAGGGAAGCCGTCAATACAGCTATCACTTGATCAATCGATCATCTTCAGTTTCGCTGGACTTTGACGTTCCAAAAGTAGCATGGAGCGGAAGAGAAGTAAGTCACTCTCATCTAAAAGTATTTAGATGTAAAGCCTTCATACATGTTGAAATAGACCAAAGGCCAAATTTGGATGATACAAAGTTGTTTTCTGTATCTTTGTGGGATACGGAAATGAGGAATATGACTTCAGGCGATGGGATACAAAAAAGAAAAAGTCATCAGAAGTAGAGATGTCGTGTTCCAAGAACATGAAATGTTTAACAGTGCAGGAAAGAAGTCTTGTACAAAAGATGTTATAGAGGTAACACTTATTCTCTCATTGAACAATGACACAAATGGAGAAAATGTAGAAGAAACTAAAGAAGCAGCTGATGATGTTGTGGTGCTGAGCAGGGGAAGCAGGCCCCTGCTACTCCAGAATTGCAAGATGTGGGTCTTCAACTAAGAAAGTCTGTCAGAGAATGTAAACCTTTTGCAAGGTATTATAGTTCTCAATACAATCTTATTACATATGATGGAGAGCCGAAGAACTTTCAAGAACTACGATCTTACAAAAACAAAGATCGTTGGACAAAACCATGCAAGAAAAGATGGATTCATTTCAGAAAGAAAGAAAGCTCTTAAAAACAAATGGGTTTTCAAGTTAAAGAAAGACGACGATAAGCTGCTAAAGTACAAAACTCGGTTGATGGTGAAAGGTCTTGATTAAAAGAAAGGTATCGACTCTGATGATATCTTTTCACCATTTGTTAAAATGAGTTCTATTCAACTTTTACTTAGTTTGACAACTAGCCTGTATTTATAGCTAGAACAACTATATGTAAAAATAACTTTCTTGCATAGAAATTTGAATGAAGAAATCTAAATGAAACAACCAGAAAACTTTACAGTGAAAGGCAAATAAGACATTGTTTGTAAGTTGAAAAGAGTTTGTATGGATTAAAGTAGGCACCGCGACAATAGTACAAGGAGTGTGACTCATTCACGTTGGGTCAGAAATTGAAGAGAACAGTTATTGATCCTTGTATGTTCATTTAAAGATACCCTCATGGTAAATTTTATCATTTTTCTCTTACATGTTGACATGCTGATTGTACGAGAAGATGATGACATGATCCAAATCTTACAAAAGAAACTGTCAGAGACATTTTACATATAAGATTTGGGTGTTGCAAAATTTATCTTGGGAATGGATATCATTCGAGATCGAGTAACAAGAAAGCTTTGGTTATCACACGAGGGATATATTGAACGAGTGTTTCAATGGTTCTATATGGACAAAGCTAAGCCAGTTTCAACTCCACTTGTTGACTATTTTAAGCTAAGTAAGAGAGAGTGTCCTTTATCAGAGGGAGAGAAAAAGAAATGTCATCGATTCCATGTTATTCTGCAGTTGGAAGCTTGATATATGCTATGGTATCTACAAGGCAAGACATAGCTCATGCGGTAGGAGATGTGAACATGTTTCTATCAAATCCAGGAAAGACGTATTGTGAGGCAGTGAAATGGATCTTTCGATACCTCAGAGAAACTTCAAAATTATGCTTAACTTATGGAAGCTCTAGATCAACTCTTAATGGATACATGAATTCAAATATGGCTGGAGATCTAGATGGTAGAAAATCTACTTCTGGTTATATGTTTACATTTGCACGGCGAGCTATATCTTGGTGGTCAAAACTTCAAAAGTGTGTCATTATCGACTACTGAAGGAGCGTACCTTCTAGCCACGATAGCTTGCAAGGAGATGCTTTGGATGAAACGATTTTTTACAGAAGTTGGGGTTCAACCAACAACAATATATAGTATATTACGATAGTCAAATTGCTTTTCACTTGAGCAAAAATACGATGTATCATGTGAGAACCAAACATATCGATGTACGATACTATTGGATGTGGGATGGCATTGAGGAGGAGCAATTTAAAATCAAGAAGATCCACATTCACAATAACCTTGCCGATGTGATGATAAAAGTTATTACAAAGAAGTTTAATTGGTGCATCAAGCAAGCTAGGATGATCTCTCAATTAGAGTTGGAGTATGCCCCTAGTCAGGAAGGAGAGATTGAAGGGTCTAGACAGTAGGCAATCTTTAAATTTCTTTGCTTGGCAGCATACCAACTTTGACAAATGTAAAGTAGCCACAATATGAATGATAAAGTATATGGTTTTCTTCCATTTTTACTTGCCTATAAAAAGGCATAATTTATGCAAAAGAATGCACACTAAATTGAGAAGCAATGCAATATCTTTTTTGAGAGAGAAGTGAATGAAAGAAAATAGAGAGTGGAAAAGAAAGTTGTGAGGTTAAAACCAATCCAGTATAAGAACATATTGAGTGTTTTAATTCTGTTGTGTTTCTCAAGTTTAAGTCTAAACTTGAGTTGTCTCTTATATCCTCATTAATTTGAATAGTGGTAGCTGTTCTCACTGTCCGTAGTTTTTCCCTCCGCATATAAAGGGTTTTTCATGTAAATCTCGGTGTTCTTATTTTATCTGGCATTTCAGTGAAGTTGTGACAAATACTCCGTGTACGTAATTTCTGTCTAAGAAAGTCGGGTTTTGAGTGGGACCATGGTGATCCATCTGGCTAAACCTGATATTTTACGTGGAATGGTAATACTATCTAAGAGATCATTGTGATCTTTTCTGAATATTACTGAATCGGTTCACTTCACTACTTTAACTACTATTGTTCTTGCTTTATATTATTGTCATACTCGATGATTTTAGTGAATAATAAATTATTATTCACGGTTTTATTCTGTTTAGAATCGAGTCGTTACTCCCAACACGTCTTACCATGTACATATGCATGCCAAGCGTCAAGAAGGGAATATTGGCCAAGCAGCAAGTGCATCAGGCGATCACAAATTTTGGTCAAAGATATGGTCGATCAATGCTCTGCCTAAAGTCTGAATCTTTATTTGGCAAGTTCTCCCGGGGCATCCTTCCAACACACTAGCAATTTGCATAAGAGGATGTCGGATATTTCGGACATCTGCCCCAGCTGTGGTAGGAAAGGAGAGGATGAATACCACTGCCTCATCGAGTGCGCCAAGAGTCAGAAAGTATGGGAGGAAAATATACCTTTTGTAGCAGAAATTGGGCTAAACGAAATTTTAATAATATCAAGCACTAGATAATTTCGTGGTGTATGTTTTTTTGCTGACGGTATTGTATTAGTCACCGAGAGTAGGCATACCCTTAGTATAAGACTAGAGCAGTGGAGAGGGGTTTTAGAGACAGAAAGCCTAAGGATTAGCCGTTCTAAGACCGAATGTCTGCACTGCCGACTTTAGTGGCACATCCGACGGTGAGAATAGCCAGCTCACCGTCGAGCGTCAAGTGATACCACGGGTAAGTAAGTTCAAGTACTTAGGATCATTTGTACAGCAAGATGGTGACGTAGATAGTGATGTAGCGCACCGAGTTCAAGCAGGCTGGTATAGGTGGAGAGCAGCCTCAGAGGTGCTGTGTTGCAAGAGTTTTCCAATTAAAGGAAAAATTTTATAGGGTGGCGGTGCGACCGACAATATTATATGGAGCATATTTCTGGACTATCAAAAGGACACAGTCGCAGAAGATGAAAGTGGCAGAGATGTGGATGCTGAGGTGGATGTGTGTGCATACAAGGCTAGACCAGATCAGAAATGAGGTATTTGGAGAAATGCTAGGGGTGGCTAGTATAGCGGATAAGATAATTGAGGGTAGACTGAGATGGTTTGAGCATGTCAAGCGGAGACAGACAACGGTGTCCATCAGAGCAGTTGAAAGCCTCGTTGTAGAGGGGAAAGAAGTAAAGGCAGGCTCAAACTGACTTGGGAGGAGCGGATTAGATATGACCTACTAGATTTGCACATCTGCGAGGACAAGGTCCAAGATAAGAGTGCATGGAGACGGAGTACTAAAGTTAGCGAGATTTGGACAGGATATAGGAGCACCTTAAAGTGTATATAGAGGCTTAGATACTCTCCCAACCTTAGGTTGACTTTGCACTTTTTGTGTTTGTCTTTGCCTTTCTTTTTTTTTTTTGTAATTAATTGCCTTTCATTATTTGTCATCCATTATTTGTCTATGCAGGTACATATAGAGCCGGGAGTATCGCTGGAAGCGAACTCTCTATCCTTTGGGATGGAGGTATTGTTTACATACCTTTCACCCTCCCTAGACCTCAACGACAATTTTTGCTGTTGTTAGGATATGCTGGATATGTGTATTTAAGTGTGAACATATGAATAGGTTAGCACTGGTTGTATTGTGTGGAGATACGTGACAAACATCATATAATAATGGTAAGGATGTGCAGAACCGAGGTGAGACGTGAAGGCACAACCAGTTAGGCAACAAAGTTGAAGCTGAGCTGCCACATTTAGTTTTTTACATGTAAATATAGTAGCTTAGAATCTTAATTATACATGTGTCCAAGCTGAACAGGTAACTAGTCGTTATCATTAAAGCCGTTAAATATCAAATCAATTTACTGTAGAAGACATCAAGTTATTGTAAGAAAAAATAAAGCCGTTAGAAGTCATGTAAATTATTATAAAAGTAAAAACGTGTCTTATACATTGAATTAACTTGAATTACTTTATATTCCGAAATCTCAACCATGGCAGAGGGCTATTCGGGATGTGGAGGTGATTGCTTAGTTGCGGGTGCACCTTTTACAGCAAAATGATGAGTCTTATCATCCCCTTGGTGCTCTACTAGCTGAATGACATTCATCGATGTCTAGTTTTTCCAATTATAATTTATTGTAGTTTTCCAGCTATAATTTATTGTTTCCGAGGTGAGAGCGCAATCGACCTGCGGATCTGTTGGCAAAATTAGGTTTGGTTCATCCCACGTGCATGTCATGGAGATCGAATCCTCCACCGCATGTAATGGACGATTAGGATCGCCTGACCCTCCTCCCCGTGACCGTCCGCCACGTGGCAACAGGAGGTGATGAGACTGGATGGAGGTCAGCCTCACCACCCCCTACTGCCACGTGGCAGGGGGTCGCGAAGGGGGTGAGGCCAGCGGCGGTCAGGGGATCCTTTCCCTATAATGGATGCTGCTGCTGCAGATTTGCGATGATGAATGAAATGTTAGTTTTCCTCAAAAAAAAAAAAAAAAAAATTAAAAGAAAAAGAAAAGAAAAAACAAGGGCGAGCGTTTAGACCAACATTATTCGATTGTTTTAAATCGACATAGCTTGACCAATCATTATGGGTTATCGAGAAACAACTTCTATGTTTCTAACATATGGGTATGGTTGCGTACATCTGACCCTTATACCTCGTTAAATGCGAGAGACTTTAAGGCAATAAGTAATGTTCTTGTTGTTTTTGTTGTTGTGGTTATTTCTGATAAAATACAAAATTTTAGAAATGAAGTCAATTTGATTGTATGACGATTTCATGCATGCACTATAGTTTTCCTATGCCTTTTTTAAATTTTATATTAGACACTAGCTATTCGTGAGACATCGAGCAGTTGATAACTACAATAATTATTGTCGAAGTTCAATACTTGTTCACTCGGGAAAGGGACAAAGGAAAAAAGAAAAAAGAAAAAAGAAATACGCATGCTCGGCTTTGGGAATATGTATATATATGCGGATGAGATCACCTTACTTACTTTTTCTTCATCCTACGCGTCACCGCACGATACGTAGCAGCAGAGATGAGTGATGAGGCTAGATGAGGGTGACCTGCATCTAGCCTCACCACCCACCCCTGTTACCACGTGTCGCGCGGTGACGCGTAGAGTGAGAGATTTGGGGTAAGGGAATCCAAACCTATACACACACATTTACATCTCTATGTTTATCCTCACACTGCTTTGACTAAAGCTTTCGGTTAAAATTAATACAAATTATATTTTTTTAGTCCAAGAGATATAAAGGTAAAATGTTTTAAACCACAAAACTATCATAAATCATATATCATATCACAGAGAGTCAACAGGTGCTAATCTCATTAACTTTGACGGTAAGCTCTTGTTTTCAGATTAGTCCAAAGACACATAAGTTTTAAAGGATGAATTTTAATTCAGAGGAGGTCTAAGAGTAATTATTATTACGATTCTTGTGTTTATTCAAAATTACGTTTAGACCTTCACTAGTTTAAAATTCTATCTTTACACCTTATGTGTAAAGTTTTCGGTTAAAGTTAATAAAAATTATACTTTCAGTGCACAACCACAAGTGATGTAAAGGTAAAACATTTTAAACCACGAAAAATGTCAGGAATCGTATATCACACTGTATTGGATTAAAATGTGATTATTTTTATTAACTTTAACCGAAAACTTTGATTTTGAGTTTAGTTCAAAGACACATCAATCAATCACACCCAGTATGTCCCAACGGCATCACAAGCTATCGTTAGCGTATGGGAAGGGTGAGCGGCAGACAAACAATAGCTTTCGTGAAGCCTCTGGCTCTATAGGTACCTGCATAAATGACACAATAAATAACACATGAGATGTAAAAATCATATCTAAAACTAGAAGGAGCCAAAAAAAAAAAAAATCTCTAGTTCACCGACAAAACCTTCTTCACGTTCATGATACTAGTCTATTAGCCTAGTCAAGCCGATTTCCGTTGTAGGCCAACATGTGGAATCACAAATGCACAATTCTCTAAAGTATTAAAGGTCATACAAAGGGGATAGGATTACCTGGGGTGCAGTGACGCGTGACCACGCGACATGTGGCAGCAAAGAGGGGTGGTGAGGCTAGATGAGGATCACCCTCATTTAGCCTCACCACTCCCTTTGCTGCCACGTGTCGCGTGGTCACAAAAAGAATGAGGAAAGTTAGGGTGAAAAGATCCTAACCCATAGAAAGAGTTGATGAATTCACGAGGAGCACTAAAGTAACGAGTGATGTAGTGTTAAAAAGAGCGAAATGAGTGTATTATAATACTTGGAACATAAGCAAAGGTAACCTTTAAAAATCAATAATCCACTAAACTCAATTTCCAGATCCTAGGAACTCTCACCGTTCTAACCCCAAGAAGTATTGTGGATGATACAAATTAGGAGTCCAGCGGACTTTTAGGTTGAGTGAATACATACGCAGTGACTCACACAAGGTGCCCCCGCAAGCTAGGCCAGCAATAGAGTACCTACACTGTGCGTGTCCATGGATTCTACCTCTTGACCTTTTGGAGCAAATCTCAACCCGAATATCAACCAGACTATGTCCTGCGAGCAATAATCCACTAAACTTACTTACGAACCACTATAACAACTCGAATCCAATTGATAGATGATTCGAGCAATAGGAATAACACTGCATTTTGCGAGAGTCTGATTCTACATATGAGAATTCTGACAAGTTATTAAGGATTACGAGGTATTTACACTTGATGACTTTTATAAATAACATAATGCTATTCGAGATAAAGACGTATAAAATTGTATGATGAAAGAAATATCATTAGATCTTAGGTCTCTCATCAAAAAGTTAAGTAATTTGATTTACATCTCTTACAAAATTCATTGAAACTGGAACCGTAATTATCTTCGAAGTCAAAGATATAATCTTTGCATCCAAATAATTTCACCAGATACAATAGCTTGAAACCGCTGAGTAAATACATTTTATCAATAGGCTGAGTCGTAAATATTATCAATATCTGTGAGAATTTCTAGTACTAAATTGCTACTCATAGTATCTAGATTTTGAAGAATCTTATTTGCCTCCCCCCCTCTTTTTGGAATAGAACCTTACATATAGATTTAGAAAGTACGGAAAGTAAAGGGAAATATAGGGAAAAAAGTGGGATTGTATCAGGTTGGTATATAGGTTTTGCTTTAAAGTTTGAGAGGTATAACTTTTTGATTAAAAATGCTTTATATCTTGGGACACAAAGAACGTGACATTCTATTTACAAAGCTACTTTCTACCTAAAGATTCATTATTTAGAATTGTAAAGAAAATAATCATTAGGGCGCAACATACATGTTACCGCATTTTCCCAACTTGAATTTGATTGAGTGAAGACACGTATCACACATTAATATTAACCGGGATAGGATCACCTCACCGCAAGGGGGTGCGGTGACGCGTGACCGCGCGATACGTGGCAGCAAGGGGGGTGGTGAGGCTAGATGAGGGTCACCCTCATCTAGCCTCACCACCCCCCTTGCTGCCACGTGTCGCGTGGTCACAAATGGGGTGAGGAAAGTTGGGTTGAGGAGATCCCAACCCATATTAACCTGGCTTTTTGTTCACACTTGTGTATCGAATCAGAATCGGAATGGGTATGACATGGTATGAGTTTGGATGATATGAATTTGGGGCTAAAAATGATAGTTGTTTGGTATTGAAGTAAGAATGAATATGATAGACATTGATGGTGTTTGGCGGCGATCGTCGGTGGTGGTGGCCAACGGCGTTGACCGGCCATACCCTCATTCCCCCATGTTGATAGACAGGAGCTAATATATCAAAAAACGATATTTATTACTAAATACTTGGATATCAATATAAAACTCATACCTCCCATTTCCCCAAACAAACAACTTCGATAGATTTGGAGGAATTCAAACCCATTCCCTTATTCCTAAACTCCCAACCAAACGGGATTGGATCACCTCACCGCAAGGGGGATGCGGTGACGCCTGACCTCGCGACACGTAGAAGCAAGGGAGGTGATGAAAGTTGCGGTGAGGAGATCTCAACCGCAACCAAACACGAGATGAGATCTCCTCACCATCAATCCCCTCACCCCACTTATGACCACGCGACGCGTGGCAGCAAGGTGGGGTGGTAAGGCTAGATGCGGATGACCCTCATCTAGCCTCACCACCCCTCCTTACTGCTACGTGTCGTGCGGTGACGCGTTGGGTGAGGAAAAATGGGTAACACTACCTAAATTTCATCGAGCCACTCATCTACTTTTACCTTTGGCGATAAATTGACTACATACATAAAAAAAGAAATTAACAATGTTGAAATCTATTTATACTAGGAAGACATATTGTTTTCGAGTACCTATGAAATCCACTAGGTGTTAGGAGGGGTGGAGATCATTGAGTACGTAGTATATTGGATGTATACGCATCGACTTACGTGTATTGCACGCTTAAGTATGTGTTTTACATAAATAAAAATATTAGAAAGAAGATTTCAAAAGATGAATTCTTTCTCAATGGTAGATTTAAATGGATGTCTTAGCTGTGTAGCTAATTAGAAGATAGTGAAGAAATTGGTCTTTGCAAGACAAACCTAATATTCATATATCGAACTCAAAGAAAATACCTTAACGTTTCATATCTTATTTCAGCAAAATAAACACATCAAACAAAATGTAAATTCAATTCTCAAACTTCACATATATGGAATGCAAGTGTGTTGTTGTTAACAACCTTGTAGAAAATACAATTGTCAATATATGTAACTAACTCTATGCATAAACAAGTAAGTTTTTTTGACAATACGGACCACAACAACAAACTTTTTTTTGACAATACGACCACAACAATAAACTTACCCAACATATTCCAACGAGTGTAAAAATTATTGTCATGGTCTGAAGAGAGTAAGAGATAGACAAACAATACTTCCATTTTAAAAGATAGAGTTTGTTTCTTGTGAGGCTTCTATTTCTACATGTACGTATATAGATGATACAATAATAAAAATAATATGAAAATAATCTGTGCGAGTGTGTTAGTGAGATATCTTTTGATAATGCGTAAAATTACCCAAACCACCTAAGCAGCGAGATAGGATCCCCTCACCGCAAGGGAGATGCGGTGACGCGTGACCGCGCGACACGTGGCAGCAAGAGGGGTTGGTGATGCTAGATGATGGTCACCTACATCTAGCCTCACCATCCTTTGCTGCCACGAGTCGCGTGGTCACAAAGGAATTGAGGAAAGTGGGAGTGATTAGATCCCAAACAACAGCCTTTACTAGTTTAGTACGCTACTCTGTATTCTTCATTTCCTTCTCTCCCAACTGATTTTCTTGTCCTCTCACCATCTGCATTTAATTCCTTTCTCTTCTTCTTAATTTTCCCCAATTGCAGTGTTTGTCCCCATTTCTTTGACACCATACCCCTCTTGAAAATCTCAAAAGTAAGAGAGAGAGAAGAAAATGGGAAACTTTATAAAGTGGCATTTTCTTGACAGTGAGGTAAAGGTATCAACTTTATTGGAGGAAAATATCCTGACTGGATTTTTGTTTTCTTGAATTCAAATTTGGTTCTTGAATTTCTTATCTGGTTTTCTACTTTTTTTTTGTCCAAAAGAAAAAAGGGATTGATTGAGATGGGTTGTTCTGCTTCTCGTTCTTATGCTTTTGTGCCTAGGGATCAGCTGCAAAATCAGTCCCCAAGTAGGCCGCCTTCATCTTCTTTCTCTTACCAACAATCTCCAGTTAACAGAACTCTCTCTCTTCCTACCCCTTTGGTTCATCATCCAGCTGTTTGCGAAGGGGACACTGATCACTTGGTTTCCCTAATTTCAACTACTTATGGTTCTCTTGTTTTGATTGACAATCCAAAACCTAATGGGGATGATTTTGATTTTGGGAATTCAGATGCCAGCGTGATGAAAGTTCAAGATTTGGATGATTCTGGAGACCCTTTTTCTCCTGATTCAGTTATCAACACTTGGGAGCTTATGGAAGGCCTTGATGAGATTGAATTTGTTGATCTCAATCGATCCCTTGTTGAGCGCTCTCAAAAGGAAAAACCCTTTTTGTTTGGTAAGTCCAAGACTTTGGATAACTGCTATTTGAATAAGGATTGTGATGATAATGAGTTGGTGAAAACATATGAGATTGTTGAGCATTCGGATTCTAAGCCCTTGTGGCAGCATTTGTCAGAGGAGTCTTTGATTGATAAATTTGACACTAATGTTGTATCTGCTTGTGGAAAAGTCTTTTTCACTAAACAATTAGGGGGTAACGAGGCGAAAGGGCCGACAAAACCTGAAGTAAATCATGTTACCAAATTGAGTGATTTGAATTCTTCTTGCACCAAAGGTGAGTTCTTTTTTCGTGGTGCTGAAGACAATATCTGTAAATTAGACACAAATGTTGTTGCTGCTTGTGGAAAATCTTTGTTCACTAAACAATTATACGGAAAAGAGGGACAAGAATTGACAAAACCTGAAGTAAATCAGGCGATCAAATCGAGTGTCTTGAATTCTTCTTGCACCAAGAATGAGTACTTTCTGTCTGGTGCCGGAGATAGGATTGGTAAACTAGACCAAAATATTGCTTCTGCTTGTGGAAAAGCCTTGTTCCCTAAACAATTAGGGGGAAAAGATGGAAAAGAATTGACGAAACCTGAAGTAAATCAAGCTATCGAGTCGAGTGATTTGAATTCTTCTTGCACCAAAAATGAGTTCTTTTTGTCTGGCGCTGAAGATAGAATTGTGATATATTATACCAGTTTGAGAGGAATCAGGAGAACTTATGAGGAGTGTTGTGATGTTCGGATGATTTTTAGGGGTTTCAGGGTAGCTGTAGATGAAAAGGATATATCGATGGATTCTTCATATAGGAAGGAGTTGAAAGATGCTCTGGAAGGGAAAGCAATGAGCTTGCCACAAGTATTTATAAGGGGGAAGTACATTGGTGGAGCAGAGGAGATTAAGCAGCTTCACGAAACTGGAGCATTGAGTAATCTTTTGGTGGGAATTCCAGCAATCAATGTTGGATTAGCATGTCAAAGTTGCGGCGATGCCCGATTCTTACCATGCCCAAATTGCAGTGGGAGTAGGAAAATCTATGAAGACAATGAAGGGATATTGAGGAGATGTCCTGATTGTAATGAGAATGGACTTATCAGATGTCACAGTTGCTGCCCTTGAATGCTTTTGATGCTCAATGAGGCCCATTTTCAGTGTAAGTTTGTCTATTTGTTTAGCAAGCAGCGTTCTTATGGATCATTGAGTGGCTCTGTCAGTAGATTTGTGGCTTGCTCCTTGGAAGCTGTTGATATTGTACAATCGTTGGGTAATTTCGGTTATCGTCTTGATGAACAGCATTATCTATTCAAAAGAATCTTTTGCTATTTCCTCAAACCAAAAAAACTTAGTGTTCTTTTTATGTTTATTTTCCTCTGTTTGGCACCATGACAGTTACTGATTTTGTTTGTTTTACAAGATTCTGTTGACTGGATAAGAGTAACCTAGAATATTGTTTCTGCTTCGCTATCAGTATGCTTTGCCATTGCAAGAATGTGACAACTTTAATCACGTTTTGCTTGTAATAACAGCTCAAGAGCTAATCTGAAATTAGGGTCTTGCAGCAGCAAGAGTTGGTCACATGGATGTCTTGAAGGATGCAAATTTTACATTCTAGAATGAGCATAAGCTTATTGATAATACCAATAGAAGCTTGAAGCATTCATGTGAATTCATTCATAAGCTTTTGCATGAGCTTACTATAGGTTTTTCACTTTTCAAGGATAAGTTATGGGTTTGAGATGGTAACTTTACTGGGTGGTTCATGTAGTGTTAAAGAACTGCATGGGAGTTCAAGAACCATATTAATACACTTCTGCATATGTCACTGCTTTAAAATAAGTTTGTGGTGTTTGTAGATTAGATTTGCACCATACCATGGAAATCTCTTGGGGCATGAAAAAAATTTGAACCAAGACTGCTGTTTAAATGCTCTGACAGCAAAAGGGTACATATGAAAGACCTGGGACTGCAAGAGGGTGCATAGCACCATTGACTCTTTGTCATGATTGAATGAAGATGAAATTCACTAAAGGAGTTAAATTTGTTTGAGCCAAACGATTCTATGATCTATTTGGTTTACCCTATTTATTCATCTTTCTTATATCAAAAACAGTTGCTTAGTTTCCGAGTTCATTTGGCTCTTATTGTTACACCATGACATATCTTGATTATGTACCTGCAGCATCCTAAAGCATTTTTCTTTTTTTTTATTTGGCTCTTATTGTTACACCATGATATATCTTGATTATGTGCCTGGACTTGCAAGTGATTTTGTTTCTGCAGCATCCTACAGCAGAAAAATGCATAATCTCTATTGTTTCTGATCTCTTTGTTGGCATGGTTTTCTTCTGATGTAATTAGTAGGGTATCAGCCTGAACATATACTCTGGAATAGACCAGGTGATATTTCTAAGTTTTGAGTTCATGTATGACTGTATTTGTCAGTTCACTTATGCATGCAACCGGATACGATGGTACAAGGTCTTTAAAGTATTATTATGAAAATTTGTCTGCCCCTTGAAAATGAGGATTGTCTTAAGAAAGCACCAGTAAGAAACCAAATCAGTTTATGATCAGAATGTTATGGAGATTCGCGTCTTAGATGTGCCTTCAAGTTATCTCGGATAAGATATGGTTCATTTTCGTGCCATGTAAATCTTGGAAAATCTCTAGCACAGGATAAAGAGTGTCATTACATATTCTATTCAAGTATAGTTATGAGATATGAAGGCACAGTTAAAACATATGCTTGTAGAGCCTAAGACGAGTAACGTTCATAAAGGTTTTACTTCTCAAGTACAGTGAATTCAGTGGTTTTGCGTTGTCAAGCACTGAAATATACCAGTAATTAGCTTCTTATAAGCTAATGCAAGGTGGTGGTGTTGGTGGTTAATACTCCTCTCTCATCTCTTGCCCGGTTTCGTTCTTTTGCTTGTAATAGTAGCTTTAATCACTGTGTAACTTACTAGACAGTGACCATAACCTCAGTTTCTTCGAGCCAATGCAGCTACAATTCCACCAGCTAGAAGTCCAAAGGCCGTTGCTGTTATGCCAATTCCGATGACACCATCTATAGCCCAAAAAGAAAAGCTTTTCAGGTGACAGTAAATCATGAATTACCCCTACAGGACCTAAGATATGTTTATCTAACCTTTTGTGATATGATCTTCAACTATTTCCTTGAGGTACAGAGCCTGTCTCCAATCTGGTGCAATCTGTGAAAAGGCACACACAGTATACTGTTATCCCACCTTCAAACCAAACATCAAGCTGCAAGGCTAAATTCATTCCTTTTACATAACCCAGAAATTTTACTACCACAACAAAAAGACCAGGAAATTCCACATTGCTTTCATTCTGGTGGCATGTATTAACAAATAGACGGGTCAGATTACCATTAGTGCCAATCTTGCAACAAATAAGTAGAGGGAAGAGAAGCTGAATAGAGGCATTATCAAGAAGAGAAACATAAACGTGGCAAACCTCTAAACATTGATCTACAAGCTTTCTGCACCTTGGATAGTCGCCACTTCTATAATAGCCCACTGCAAGAAGGTACAGCCTTTCTCTCTCTTGGAAAGGAGTATGAAGGTTCGAGAGCGAAGCTGCGAACGTGCATTTAGTTTTTCAGCAGTAACAGTTGGGAATGTCCACAAATAATGACAAATATGATTAATGTATAACATGAATGTGAGAATAGATTACAACAACAACTTTATCCCATTGCCTTAGAGGCTCGCGCCTATGACGGAGTATGGACGATCGAAAGGTACGCAACCATACCCATGTCTAACTTTTGCCAAGTCACTTCTCTACTTTACGCTCTCTTTGTGGAAAACATAGACATCTAACTCCCAGGCGTCCTCGATCTTCAAGCAATTACACCAAATGCAAATATTTTTCGTTAAACTAGAAGTTCTCATTCCCTTACAAAGATTACAGCAACCACATTCTTGGGTACAAGTTGATTGTATGATTACATAGGTCTTGAACTTCATCAATCCTTTCCTACTCAAACGTTTGCCCTGATTCTCCTATGGACACTAGGAAAATAGACAAATGAAGCGATTACATATTGGAATCTGACATTAAGCACACAATGCAGAAAGCAAGAGCTGACTAGAGTTGTGGTTGCTAGTCATAAGGAAAAACTGCCGTCCCCTCTCCGGACCTTCGCAAATGCGGGAGTTTAGTGCACCGGGAACGCCATTTTATATAAAGCAGTTGTAGTACATTACAGGCACAAATCACAATGTATGACCAAATCATCTTATTAAACTGTAAATCAATGAAACAGCAATAAAAATCTCACTAGTTTTTATGAGGTTGTCACCTTGAAGCATAGCAATCCCTCGCTGAACATCTTCTGGTCGTTTGGAATGAACAAGAGCCCATGATAATCTCATTATATGCTCACTCTTAAGTTCATCTGTAGCATCACTTGCAGTCTCTGCAAGTTCTTTCTCGCAGCTCTGGAGAAGTTTAAGTAGTCATATGCAAAATGACAAAAACAGAAGCCATATATAAATATCCGTCTATAACATAAATCATTCGCAACATGAATTACCTAACTGTAAATGCAATTCAAGGCTTGCATACTGTTAGGCTCTAAATACTTACAACATGACCAAATAGTACTTAGTTAACGAAAAATCCAAGAAAAACACAATATAATGCTACTCATTCCTTCTCAAAAATATTGTCATAATTGACAAAAATATTGTCATAATTGACTTTTCATCGGATTCGTGGCAATATTTTTTTGAGACAGAGAGACCACTAAATTTCCACCAACTTAGAATCTGTGTTTCGTTCATCATATACAAGACCAAATAGAAATGTGGAAAAACAAATCAAATTAGATTAGAAGCCGACTTCGGCTTATAAGAGATCTACAAGTAATCCAGCGAGATTCAAAGAAAAAATTGGGGTTAATCACCAAAAATCATCAGCAAAAACGAGGACCAAAAAGCAAAGGAAAAAGGAGGGTGGTAACATTTGGGTGCAAATGCTTACAAGGATGATATCAGGAGGGCACCATGGGAGATGATCTCCGCCATTGAAGAAGGAGGTGACTGAGTTTAGGAATTTGGAGATCATCTCCTCCATCTAAGAATTCCCAGGCCCAACTCTTTTGTTTTGGCTTCTAATTTTGAGACACAGCCGTCTATATTTATAGGTACGACATACCTTATTTGGTATCCGATAACAGATTCTCACGTTGTATTTTCGAGTTTTAACAGTCACATTGTAGAAGTTTAGATTCAGTGTCAGATTCGGTTAGGTTCGTTGTGCGTTTGAGATCAGAGGAGGCAAAAAGTGAGGTAAAATATGAGACCTCCAATCACGCGTCGCCGCGTGTACAAACTGTTATTTTTTTAAAAAACAGAAAAATTTTAAACCTATCTCCTTTTTGTACATGTGGCGACGCGTGATTGGATGCCTCATATTTTATCTCACTTTTTGCCTCATCTGATCTCAACCGGCTCCTTGTGGGCATCAAACACCGTCTGTTTTATCTAGGAGACGCTTGATAACATGATTTATTTTATATACATATACTATCTATGTCTAGGGCTGTAAATGAACCAAGCCATTTGGTTGTTCGGCTCGTTTGTTCGAGCTCGGCTCGGATAAAAGATTAATGAACAGAGCTTGAAAACCTTTTTTCGTTCGAGCTCGGTAAGTGACACCGTTCGTTTAAGGTGTTTGGCTCGTTAATGTTGTTTGTGATTTAAACAAACCAAGCTTGAACAAGTAAATATGTTCGTTTAAATAAACGAACAAGCTCGGCTCGTTCGCTAAGTTAAATGAACAGAGCTTGAACAATGCAATACTCGGCTCGTTCGGCTCGTTTATAGCACTATCTATGTCCTAAGAATATTGTCTTAATTTGAATTGAACATGATTTAATGAAATCAAATTAATTTGGCAACTATTACTATTTTACATTTAATTGGGTCAATTGATGTGAACTAGAGAAGTAATGTAAGTGGTAATTGAAACCTGAGAAGTGAGATAGAAACTTTAATTACTAATATAATTCTGCTTCTAAAAAGTGAAAAATATTTTTAGAACAAACAAAAACAGAAAACAATATTTTTAACACGAACAGACTACATCATTAACCAAATAAAATTGCATGTGACATTGTTTTTGACACATCCCAATGTATAAATAGATCGAGTAAAATTTAAATAGTCAGAAAAATTCTACCAAGCTTTTGGATTATAGCATGATGCATATAAAAAAAAATCATAGAATTTAATCTAAGAGGCAAGAAGTTATGAAGTAATTTGTAGCGTACAACAATTGTATGATATAATTTTTTGCATCACTAATCAACTAAGAAAATTTGCACTTGATGAAACTTGGACACTTTCTTGGGTGCAACGACGTCATTCTTAGATTTATCCCTGTAGTTCTTTTCACACCCGGCCTGAACAAGAAGCAAAAATGGTACGTGAAATATTTCAAAATAAATTCCTTTGTTGCCTTTTCCTTTTCCGGTATTTCATCATTTATATTTGAAAGACTGAGAGGGTAGACCTTAAAGCAACTGTTAATGATGAACCAAAAAATACCGCCTGTTAGTCAACAACAGTCAACGACAGGAAATGGGTATGAAAGTGTTAAGTCCCGTAGGTCGGCACAAAGCTCGGCAAGGTCATGTATTTACAAATGATCCATCTCGGCCAAATGGTCATAGCGCACCTCGGCCTAAAGGCCACATCTCGACCTCAGCTTCATCTCGGCCATAAAGCACCTCGGCCAAACGGTTACATCTCGGCCGACGATCGCAGGCCACGCTTGTGATGTCAACTGCGATCATCATGATAGGCCGACCTATGCTCTCTAAAGTTGGCCACTTACGTCTCAGCAAGCGACCCCACGGACCAGGCCACCCCGGGCACTTCTGAGTATCTATGGAAAGCTTAGCCTCGGCTCTAGAAGTTTACCCTGGGTAACTCTACCAGATGAAATTCTTAGTCAGGTGTCCCAAGCTAGCTTACTCAGCTCAGTATAATGCCACTTGGCGAGCATGCAAGAGTAAGAGTTATCCTTGCATGTTACGATTTCTGGACTCTGCCCATGCATTGGCCCAGGCAGCCATATAAAAGGCAGAAAACAGGAGAGAGAAAGACAAGTGAAAATTCACAAATTACAACTGTGACTCATCTTCCCCACGGTGAAAAAAAGCCAGGTTTACCAGAAAACCTTCTACATACAAACTATTACCAGTATATAAACCTCTCCATAAATGACCTCTACTGACTTGAGCGTCGGAGGGTATTACCCGGGGCCATAGATCCCGGGTCCTCTGACCTTGTTCCTTTGTGCAGGTTGGTTAACAGTCCACTACAAACAACTGACGGAGAATTGACGGCGTAACCCCCACATCATACTTATTACTTGGTGATAAATCTGACATCATCAAATTGGCGCTAGAGGAAGGGCCTGAACCTCTGTCAAACCAGTTTTCATAAGTATACTGTTTAAGGATTTAAGTCAGTTCTCATGGGGAGAGCACCATGAGAAGGGTTGGGAGAGTCCTCTAATCCTCATCGTCGCAGAGATACTCATTCTGGTCATCCTGGACAGGATTCCAGAGGGCCTGAACTAGGTATGAAAAAGGAACCAGCGGTGACAATGGATGAGCGGAATAAGGCCATGAAGTATGTGGCTGAGAACTTAGAAGTGTTTGAGGCCCTAGTGGAGCGGCTCAAAGGAAAACGCCCTGAGGTTGAGGATATGGAGGAAGATCTCTTCCCTCCCAATCCCAGGGAAAAGACTCAGCAGCAATCCTCTCATGGCCCCCAAGGCTTCATGGCAGACGCCAAAAAGGGCAGTATTAGAGCCCCAACTGTGGAGTCGGTGCCCTTGCCTAGGCAGCACCTCGGCGTCAGGCCTCGATCTTTTAAGAGTGTACGTCAAGAGGCAGAGGATCGTCATAGGCCGAATAGCCGTCATGAAGAACCCAAGCCAGAGTATATGAGGGTGATTTAGGAAAGTCCATTTTCGTGGGACATCGCAGAGTACCTGGCACCAGACAACTTTAAAGTACCTAAGATGGATACTTACGATGGAACCTCAGATCCTACTGATCATCTCTTTCAATTTTAGATAGCTATGAGTTTGAAAAATGTGTCTGATCCGCTGCAATGCAAAACGTTTCCTATGTACTTGCGGGGAAAGGCCAGGAGATGGTTTCAGGAACTCCCACCACAATCAGTGGAGTCCTTTAGACAGTTAGCGCAAAAATTCAAATCTCAATTTGTTTCTAGTGCGCCTTTTATTAAAAATTCTTCACACTTGATGACCTTGAGACAGGGTCCCGAGGAATCAGTGTTGAAGTATATGCAACGTTTTTCGGATGAGTCACTGCAGGTCAGTGACTGAAATGAAGGAGCGAAAGCAGTTGCCTTCATCAATGGCCTTCGAGCAGGCAGCCTCTTCTCTCAGTTGGCTGAAGAAGGACCTACATCCTTGAGGGAATGTCTTGGAGAAAGCCCATCAGTTTGCCCGAGGTGAAGAGGCAAACCGATTAAAGAAGGAAGCCGAGCAAGGTTCTCGGCGTGAAGCCTGGCCCAATTTGAAAGGAGACCAACGCGAGGGCAAAGACCGAGATCGACGCAGTGCGTTTGATCGATTGGGCGGCCGAGGCAAACGAGGCAGGGAAGGTCTGCCCCTTTTAGCCTCCAAAGATAAAATCTTGGCTGGAAAAGGATGGATTGAGGACGGACCCTAAACCCCTGACAGGTCCCAGGGATAAGAGGGATCCTAAGTTGTACTGTCGATATCATCGGGACGTCGGCCATGACACAGAGGATTGCCGGCAATTAGCTCAAGCGATTCGAAAGTTGATTGAGCAAGGACATCTGAAGCAGTTTTATGATCCACGCTCACGCCTTCACAATCGCTTGGACTTTCGTAGAAGTCCTCAGAAAGATAAGTGTCGACCTGAGTCCCCACCTCGGCGTCCCAGGTCGGATGATGACGAGGACCAAGGCCGACGTTGTTATGCCCCGCACCCTCCGTAAAATAAATAAAAGATAAAAAGAAACTAAATGAGATTGATGACGGTCAAAGGTAATAAATTAAGAAATTAAATATTGGATTAAATGGTATTTAGGAAGAGATTAAGTATTAGAATTAGTTAGCATTTAATTTTGGAATTAAATAATAGAAATTTATCCTTTAAAATAAATAAGAAAATAGGATATAATTTAGAAACTCCAAATTTTTCCTTTCCATATAAAAACTGACTGAACGTCAGTTTCTCTATTTTCCTCACAGAAACCGACACCAGCCCCTTTCCTCTCCCCATAGGCGATTCATCTTGCAGCCCTAGGAGAAAAGATCCTTCAGGAGTCAATCCGTAGGTCATTCGTTCTTTAATTCTTCTTCAAGTAATCAAAGGCAAGTAATCATCTTATAAGTTCTTACGATTTGCGAAAGAAAAAGGCCTATATTTGATATCAAAATTGGATCATCCATGCAGTAATTTCTATCCGTGAATCTATATGTGATTTATATGTTTTGGTGTTGATGTTTTGGCCATTATATGTTGGAAAGCATTTCGTTGTTGTTGTTTATGTGAAAGCATGTAAATCCCAATCCCTTGAACCCTACTTTGTTGATAATGGCGGTTGAAGGGAAGGGAGAGTGAAAAGATTAGATTTTTGGGCTTGATTTGATGAATACTTTGAGTGCTAGGCTTGAATCCGTGAATCGTAGGTTAAAGGTGTTTCTTGGGTGAATTAAGGATGGATTGATAGTGGGAAATAGGCTTGGAATGGTTTGGAAGGAAGTTGGGATCGAATTGGGGGTGTTTTCTGCAGTTTCTGCAGAAAACTGCAAAATGGGATTCTGGAACGGGGACGTCGATACGTCGATCGATCGACGTCAGGGTATGACGTACGTCGATCGATCGACGTATAGTAAGTGAGGGGATGACGTGCCTCAGAAGGACATAGATCGATCGACGTAGGATGAGTGAGAGATCGACGTGCCTCAGATAGACGTCGATCGATCGACGTAGATTGAGTGAGAGTTCGACGTCCCTCAGATGGACGTCGATCGATCGATGTCAGGGTATGACGTACGTCGATCGATCGACGTCAGGGTATGACGTCCTGCAGTTTTGTGGGAAAATAAGGGAAGAAAGAGGGAAGCTAGGAGACCCTTTTGGGTGACCTTAAGGACTTCTTAGGACCTGATTGAGGCTAGGATAAGTCTTGGGAACCTGACTTAAGATGGTGAATCAAATGTGGGGATTTTCGCAAGGTATTCGAGTCGAACTTTAACGTAAATGACCTAAGGGGTTAGGAATGAACGCATGAGGACTTACAGAGTTCAATGGAGGAATGTGAGGGTTCTCACATTAGTCTTTGAGTTTTAGAATCAATGTTAAGTGTTAATGACCTAGCATGAAGCATAAGCTCGAGTGTGTAGGTGAGGCGAGTCTCGTGTGATTGATTGATATTGAATGTGACTTGAAGTATGTGAACGAAGAATGTGATTGAAATGAGAAGTCTTGCATCATGGCACTTGCATCTGCATAATGTTTTGAAAAGAACTGTGCTTCGGCACATGGCATAAAGTTTGCGAAATTGACTGTAACGTTACACGGGATGGAAACGTAAGCCGTGGTGCGTTGCAGGGTATAAAGTTGACTGTTATGTTACACGAGATGGAAATATAAGCCGTGGTGCATTACAGGGTATAAAGTTGACTGTAATGTTACACGGGATGGAAATATAAGCCGTGGTGCATTACAGGGTATAAAGTTGGCTGTAACGTTACATGGGATGGAAATGTAAGCCGTGGTGCGTTACAAGGTATAAAGTTGACGAGATGAAAATATAAGCCGTGGTGCATTACAGGGTATAAAGTTATGTGACCGGGCATTGTGACATGCATTGCACTGTTTTGAAAAGAAATTGTCCATGCATTTATGACGGTGTCGTGTAGTGCATATTTTGTCATGCATCACGCGAGTCAGTACGGTACGACTGCTAAGTGACTTGATTCTTAGTTAATTGTTGAAAGTTGTGAATTACTGCTCTTATGTTCTTGTACTGTTAAAGCTATATGCTTGGAAGTATACAAGACATGTGCCCATTACCCCTTGAATTATATATCACTCATGTCTTGCCATGTGTTGATCCCGTATGTCTTATAAGCGGGTTACTTGCTAGCGTTTTTCGCTAAGGGTACTGTCTTTGTGATACAGGAGGACCTGAGTATGATATGATCTTCATTGAGGACAACGGCGAGTGGGCAGAATGGGATGCCTGGAGCGTGTAGGGGAATTGTGTTAGATTGTTTCTTGTTATTTCCGTTTCTTATCACATTTGAGGATTTAGATGGCTGCGACCATATACAATTATTGATAGTCACTTTATCGTTTGGTGTACCGTATTGATGATTTAGATTTATGAGATACATTTTTCCGCACTTATTTCTCTGACGTTTATGAGATTTATGAGATACAATTATTGATAGTCACTTCATCTGGGCCTCCCGCCAAAAAAATGAGGTTAGCTCGGGAGTTGGTCTACGGAACAGAGGATATGATTCCATTAGACTCCAATAACACGATTCCATTAGACTCCAATAACACAGGTCTAGTGGTAAATTTGTGTATACACTTAGCTCCAGACAGCATTGTGGAGGTACACAGAGTGTACGTGGATACCGGTAGCGCGGTAAATGTGATGTACTACAATGTCTACAAACAATTAGGATTGGCAGATTCCTTACTGATGCCAGTCACCTCATCCTTGTACGGGTTCACCGGTACCGCAGTTCGGCCAGCTGGCCTGATTACTCTTAGTGTCAGCTTCGGAAAGCCACCAACGTATCGTTGTTTGTGGATGGATTTTATAGTGATCAAGGAGAGGTCGGCATATAATATTTTGCTAGGCCGACCAGCCTTGGTGGCTTTGAAAGCAGTAGTTTCCCATTTGCATGTCAGCATGAAATTTCCCACTCCAGCTGGGGTGGTTACACTTCAAGGGGACATTCAAGCAGCACAAAGCTGTTATGCCGTGGCCACTCAGGGAAGTGGGACCGTCCAGCAGGTCAGTCTGGATGACCTGATTCCCCCAGCTGAGGAACGCCTGCACTCGGATGATGCGGTGCAGGAGTTCATCTTAGATCCACTTCGGCCAGACAACACCATAAATATTGGAACGTGGATGCCTGCCGAGACGTTGGCTCAGCTCCAAAGTTTATTGAGGAAGTTCGCGGTGATTTTCGCATGGACAGCGGAGGACATGCCTGGGATCCCAACTGCCTTAGCCGAGCATCGGCTTAATGTTGATCCTCAGATAAGGCCCATTAAGCAGAAAAAGAGAAACTTTGCTCCTGAAAGAAATAAGGTGATAGCAGAGGAGGTCAAAAAACTCCTTGCAGCAAAGTTTATTGTAGAGGTCCTATATCCAATATGGTTGGCAAACCCCGTTGTGGTCCCCAAACCCGACAAGACCTGGAGAATGTGTGTTGATTATACTGACCTAAATAAGGCATGCCCGAAGGACTGTTACCCCCTACCAAAAATTGACAGGTTGGTGGACTCTACTTTGGGATATGAGGTTTTTAATTTTCTCGATGCATGCAAATGCTACCATCAGATCATGATGACAAAGGAGGATCAAGAAAAGACCTCCTTTATTACAGAGTCGGGTACTTACTGCTATGTCAGAATGCCTTTTGGATTAAAAAACACGGAAGCTACTTACCAGCGCTTGGTCAACTCGCTGTTCCGAGATCAGATCGGCCGAGTTATGGAAGTGTACATTGATGATATGTTGATCAAGAGCAGGTCTCTTGATCAGTATATCCCGAATCTTCGAGAAGTGTTTGTCATTTTAAGGGATTCACGTATGAGACTAAACCCGAAAAAATGACCTTTGGAGTACGTACGGGGAAGTTTCTGGGATACATGGTCTCTAAAAAGGGTGTGCAAGCTAACCCAGCCAAGGTTGAAGCCTTAAAGGATATGCACCCACCTCGAAACGTTAAAGAGGTTCAAAGGTTGACAGGCAGGATTGCCGCCTTGAGCAGATTTCTGTCCAGATCCGCTGAAAGATCACTTCAATTCTTCCAGATTTTGAAGAAGCAAACTGCTTTCCTTTGGGATGACCAGTGCGAGAAGGCATTTGATTATTTGAAAGCACACTTGGCCGAGGTGCCAATGCTGACATCCCCTCTTCCTGGGGAGGTCTTGTACATTTACTTGTCTACTTGCCATGAGGCAGCAAGTGCAATGCTGCTCAGGGAGCAGGACTGCGTGCAGAGGCCTATATACTTTGCCAGCAAGATTCTGCATGGGGCCGAAGTGCGTTATCCTAATACGGAAAAAATAATCTTAGCACTGATAGTGGCAGCAAGAAAATTCTGACCTTATCTCCAAGCCCATCCTATAATAGTGGTGACAGACCAGCCTTTGAAGCAAATCTTGTCTCGGCCGGACACATCTGGCCGAGCTGG
This sequence comes from Eustoma russellianum, assembly GCA_036186865.1. Classification (NCBI taxonomy): domain Eukaryota; kingdom Viridiplantae; phylum Streptophyta; class Magnoliopsida; order Gentianales; family Gentianaceae; genus Eustoma; species Eustoma russellianum. The sequence goes on along the minus strand of AP025060.1, from coordinate 1,890,810 downwards.
TAAGTGGGCTATGGAGCTAGCTGAGTATGATATTGAGTATAAACCACGCACTTCCATCAAGGCTCAAGCTTTGGTAGACTTCTTGGCCAAAGGGATATCTGTCGAGGAAGGCCATCCCCTAACACAGGGTTGGATCTTATATGCAGACGGATCTTCTTCAAAAGAGGGAAGTGGAGCAGGTCTCCTAATAATTAACCCAAACAAGGAAGAGTTGGAATATGCCTTGCGTTTCTATTTTGAAGCCACCAACAATGAGGTCGAGTATGAAGCTTTAATAGCCGGGCTGAGTCTTGCTCAAAAATTGGAAGCGCAACAAATAACTGCCCGAAGCGATTCACAGCTCATAGTCTCTCAAATTAATGGAGATTATGAAGCCAAGGAGGACAATATGAAACGATACTTGGCCAAGGTACAACATTTGAGTAGAATGTTTGAGCACTTTATGGTGGAGCATATCCCCAGGTTGGCAAATAAGCAGGCCGACGCGTTATCTCGGCTGGCTTCGTCCACTTCGGCTACGATAGGGAAAAAGATTGTTGTGGAGTTAGTAAAGCATCGTGCTTTTGATGGTAACGAAGTATTGCAGCAAGACTACCACAACACATGGATGGATGAAATAGTTACCTAATTGCAACATCAAACCCAGCCGAAGGATAAATCTCAAGCTCGGCGTCTTCGCCTAAAAGCTTCAAGGTACGCTCTCTTTAACGATCAGCTGTATAGAAAGTCTTTTTCACAGCCTTGGCTGCGTTGCGTACCTGAAGACGAGGGAGATTATATTCTTCGAGAATTGCACCTAGGAATATGCGGAAGTCATTCTGGTGCACGTTCTTTAGCCCACAAATGCTATTTAGCTGGCTACTATTGGTCTACCATTCGCAAGGATGCAGAAGAGCTAGTCAAAAGTTGCCACTCTTGTCAAGCTCATGCACCGACATCCCATTTGCCGAGCCATGAGTTAGCTGTTATTTCTAGCCCTTGGCCGTTTGTACAATGGGGAATGAACTTAGTAGGGCCTCTGTCCCGAGCTCCCGGCTAGGTCAGATTTTTGCTGGTAGCAATTGATTACTTTACCAAATGGATAGAGGCTGAGCCTTTGACCACTATAACTGGGGCACAAGTAAAGAAGTTCTTGTGGAAGAATATTATCTTCCGTTTCGGCCTACCACAGGTTTTGATCTCGGATAATGGAAGGCCATTTGCTGAAGACCCTGTGTAAAGCTGGTGCCTCGATTTATATATCAAGCAATGCTTCACCTCAGTGGCCCATCCTCAATCAAATGGTCAAGTAGAACTTGCTAACATGATCATTAAAGATGGTCTCAAAAAGCGTCTGGATAAGGCAGGGACTAGTTGTGTGGATGAATTACCCAGCGTTCTATGGACCTATCGCACTACGCCATCTACTTCTACCAAGGAAACTCCTTTTTCCTTAGTATATGGCACTGATGCCCTTATTCCTGCAGAGATCGGTTCTACATCAGCCCGGGTAGATTATTACTCTGCCTCAGGCAATGACCAAGAACTGCGGTTAAACTTGGACAAGCTTGAGGAAAAAAGAGACCGAGCTCACATCCGTATGGCACAATACAAAAACTTGGTTTCCCAATATTACAACTCTCGCATGCGTCCGAGATCTTATTGGGTGGGAGACCTAGTGATGCGCAATAATGAAGTCAGTCATGCAATCACAGCAGGAACTTTTAACCCTAAGTGGGAGGGTCCTTATCGAATAGTTGAAGTACATTCGGCTGGAGCGTATAAATTACAAACTTTAGAAGGCCGGACTCTCCCCCGGACTTGGCACTCTTCTCATCTTCGGCTCTTACATCAGTGATGTAATTCTCTTGTATATATCAAAGCGTTTTGAACCTGTTCCTATCGCCAATGCCATATTAGAAAATGTCCGAGCAAGTCTCGAGCACTATGAAATGGATTCTTGTAAGACATCGGCAGGTCCGAGGCAAAAGCCCGTTAAAGGGTAGAACAAGACCTCGGCAGATCCGAGGCAAAAGCCCGTTAAAGGGTAGAACAAGACCTCGGCAGGTCCGAGCAAAAGCCCGTTAATGGGTAGAACAAGACCTCGGCAGGTCCGAGGCAAGAGCCCGCTAAAGGGTAGAACAAGACCTCGGCAGGTTCGAGGCAAAAACCCGTTAAAGGATAGAACAAAACCTCAGCAGGTCTGATGTAAAAACCCACCAGAGGGAAAATCTGTACAAACAAGCTTTAAAAATCCTCTTAACATAAAGAGGCCGAGGTGAAACAGAACAATGTACGTATACCTCATTTGACCTAGCAGAGCTAGATAAAATTGCGCTGAAAGGCAATGTTACAAGTTCAAGACTTGGGATTAAAATTATCGTCAAAGTCAGAGCTTGGTTTAAACAGTGCAGAGTTCATTCTTAGTTTATCCATGAATCAGCTCAGCCAAATAACAGGCTTGTTTTATGGTTTGGGGACTTAGTTTATTTTCAGTGAAATTGATCAAGTTCAACGAGACCAACATGGGAACTCGGCAACAATAAGTTTGAAGAATAAACTTGCTGAAAATGCTAAAAGCAAAAGAAAAGAAAGAGTTGTAAATTACAAAAGGCAGATTTTTCATTGAAGAATTTGAGTTCAGAATACATTGATGTCTGCTCAGCTAATGATTACAAAGAGAACCCTAAGCCTAATCATCTTCTTCCCTCAAGTCAGCTCCATCTATAAATTTTTGGAATTGATCTTCAAACTCTTGGGAAGCAGTGGGATTATACAGGTCAGCCAGGCGGGGATCCTCTTTGTTCAGATCTGGATAAACAGCTGAGCAGACATCAATGGCTTCTCTTCGGCCGACCTCCATAGCTGAGCTCTACAGAAGGATCATGTTTTCTTCAAAAACTTGGATTTCTTGAAGTCCACAATTGTTTTGATCTCAGCTTCAATCAGTTGGTGACGCAGTAAGCCCAGTTGCTCTTCATCAGCTTTGCTCTTCTGCATCAGCTCAGCAATTTGTTTCTTCAGAAACTCATTCTCATTTAGAGTTTGAGTGGAGGTCAGCTCCAAGTCAGCCACTTTGTTCCCCAACTCATCCACCTTTGAGTTGGAGGTGGCCAGCTTCATCTCAGCATCTTCGGCCCTATGCTGGAGTTGGGAAACATTGGCTCGCAGAGTTGTGTGTTCTTGGGCCAGTTCAACTCTCTTCAGCTCAGCTTCCTCAAGTTGTTTATTTTTAGCTTCGAGCTCTCCAAGAAATTCTTCACTGCAGGTCAGAATCTCTAACTCCTGAGCTTGGACCTGCAAAGGAAGCAGAGTAAGAAGAAGTTAAGTGATAAAAAGCAAACAAGGCACTCAAGGAAAGTCTTTGCTTACCAAAGCAATGATTGACTGAAAGACGTTTTTCAGCTTTCCCCAGACAGTCGCCCTAAATTTCTGGTGATCTAAGGGCAGAACTGCCACTTTGTTCAACTTTTGGGCTATGGAGGGGTCCAGAGCTGAATCACCCTCTGAAAACCCAATGAGGATTGGGTCTTGAAACTCGTTCGGCTGAGGCAGGTTCTCCTCAGCCGGCTCAGCAACAACCATCTCTGAAGGTTGAGATGGCCCGGGATCTCGGGTGCTGGAGCCTTCGTCTCTTTGCCTCTTTTTAGGGCGAAGGTTGGAGCCCTCATCAGCCTCTGCTGAAATCTCTGGCTCAGCAAAAGCCTGAGGCTGGATCTCGGCCTTAGGCTCATCATCCAGAATTTCAATTGGCAGAGCTGCAAAGAAGCAAAACAGGTCAGAACAAAAACAAGTCTCAACACTTAGAAAATTTTTGCAGTTGAGGAAAGTTGTTACCTGACTCAGGCTCTGCTGGCTCGGGCTCAGCAGAAGCAGCAGTTGGAACTGGGGGCAGAGCTGAGGTAGAAGCTCCCCCAGAACCAAGAGTAGCAATTCTTCATTCCTTCGGGGCCCTCTTCCTGGCCGCTGCTTCAGCCATTTTGCTGGAACGAGAAGAAGACCCAGCCATTGCACCTGCATTAGGGATCAAATAGTTAAACACAGAAATAAGGAAAGGTTGCTGAAAAGAAATGCAACAATATCAACCTCGGACAATGAGTAAGTTATCTGGGGAGAGTGGCAAGTAGTTATCGCCAACAGCCGAGTGGTCCAGGTCGGCCGCTATCCAGATCTCTGAATCCACCTTCTGCCAGTCAATGACTATTGGAAGTGTTCGAATTCTGTCTGTTTCATCGCAGTAATCTTGGCCTGGCCTCGTGTTATCAGCTTTGCCAGACTTCCAGATGTTTCTGCTCGGCAGCTCAGATTTTTTGACATAGAAAAATTTCCCTTTCCATCTCTTGTTGGAAGAGGGAATATTAAGGGCAAAAGGAAAATTGGTGTTAGACGCTCGCTTGCTGAAATAATACTAGCTATGCGAGGTCCGACATGCAAAAAGGGCTCAGAAAATAGTAGCATTGAAAGGAATTTCAGCTATTCTAAGGAAAAGAAGATAACAAAGAATGAGTTTAAGGCCGTTGGGCTGGATTTGAGGAAGCCTTAGTCCATAAGCCCGCATAATACGGACAAGTGGCTCAGGAACAGGAAGGTGGAAACCCGACTTAAAGTAGTCCTCGTAGACTGCTTCATAATCTCTAGAGGGATCATAAGCAGTCTGACCAGGCAAGGGAAGGATCGGGCCGAACCGGTTTTTGTCAATTTTATGAAATTTGCAAATCCTGTCCAGGTCGGCCTCGGACAGGATAGAGAAAGACTCCTGGACAAGGGGAGAGGGTAGACCTCTCTCATTGACCCCAGAAAACAAAGATGGGTCCCTCAGTGGGGCAGGGGGGGGTTTAAAGATGCCAGAGCAGGAGCAATCCCTGCTTGCTCCGGCGAAGAACTGACCACGGTGAGGGCTCTGCTGAACTGAGCAGAGTCACCGGTAGTCTGACGCAAATTACCGATGGGAAGATCATCGGCAGAGGTTGATCTACCAGACGAAGATGGAGAGCTGACGCTCTCTCCACCACCGGCGGCGTAAGAACCACCCTCAGCAAAATTTTACGAATCACGGGAAGGTGAAGACATAATGAAAAATTGAAGTAACAGACTTACAGAAAACCTTAAGGAAAGGAAGAGGAAGACCGGAGGAAGGCTGAGCATGATCGGAGTCGTCGGAATTTGAAAGGGATACTGGAAGAATAAGCAGAATGACGGAGCAGAAAGAAAAATGAATAAAAGGTTCAAATGACCTTGGAAGGACCTACTTATAAGGTTTCATCTCGGCAGCCCAAAGGTCACCTTGATACAATTGTCCTCGATACCTGAAACGGCTAAATTCAAAAGGCTGCGTAACCGATGCTTCGTGCTCTGCGCAAACAGTAAATGCGTAGAACAGACCAGTCAGAGACGGACACGTGCTAAAAAGGCGGTGTGATTATGACTTTGGTCAGTTCGGTCTTCAGCTCGGCCAAAAACGCCATCAACGCTTCGTACTCTTTGCGGCCAATAAATGTGCTGAGCAGTCTAATCAGAGGCTGACACGTCGTCAGTGAAAGGACGACTCGTTAAAGATTCTGAATCGATTAGTTTGCCCTCTCAGGTCAGCTCGGCCAAACTAATCTGGGGACAAGTGATGAACCAAAAAATACCGCCTGTTAGTCAACAACAGTCAACGACAGGAAATGGGTATGAAAGTGTTAAGTCCCGTAGGTCGGCACAAAGCTCGGCAAGGTCATGTATTTACAAATGATCCATCTCGGCCAAATGGTCATAGCGCACCTCAGCCTAAATGCCACATCTCGGCCTCAGCTTCATCTCGGCCATAAAGCACCTCGGCCAAACGGTTACATCTCGGCCTCAGCCCCATCTCGGCCGACGATCGCAGGCCACACTTGTGATGTCAACTGCGATCATCATGATAGGCCGACCTATGCTCTCTAAAGTCAGCCACTTACGTCTCAGCAAGCCGACCCCACAGCCCAGGCCATCTCGGGCACTTCTGAGTATCTATGGAAAGCTTAGCCTCGGTTCTAGAAGTTTACCCTGGGTAACTCAACCAGGTGAAACTCCTAGCCAGGTGTCCCAAGCTAGCTTACTCAGCTCAGTACAATGCCACTTGGCGAGCATGCAAGAGTAAGAGTCATCCTTGTGACCTCCTTGCATGTCATGATTTCTGGACTCTGCCCATGCATTGGCCCAGGCAGCCATATAAAAGGCAGAAAACAGGAGAGAGAAAGACAAGTGAAAATTCACAAATTACAACTGTGACTCATCTTCCCCACGGTGAAAAACAGCCAGGTTTACCAGAAAACCTTATATATACAAACTATTACCAGTATATAAACCTCTCCATAAATGACCTTTACTGACTTGAGCGTCGGAGGGTATTACTCGGGGCCATAGATCCCGGGTCCTCTGACCTTGTTCCTTTGTGCAGGTCGGCTAACAGTCCACTACAAACAACTGACGAAGAATTGACGGCGTAACCCTCACATCATACTTATTACTTGGTGATAAATCTGACATCATCATTTAAGATTGTTGTTTTGTGATTTTGAGCTTACGGGTTTGATCTGCGGAAACAGACTCTTGCAAGGTAAGGCTGTGCACATCAGATCGCGAAACGATCCGATCCTTTTTTAGATCCTACAAAAACGTGGAAACGAAATGCACCGAGAACATTTTTTATATTTGAAAGACAACTTACCTCGTGGACACATGCGGACGATAATAATAATAAAGTACTACATCCCGTTTCGTGTCAATATATAAGTCGACTTTTAAGACACAGCTAGTAAGTAAATTTGAGCGACCTTTCGACCAAAAACATTTGAACTGGAGAATTATGATGTTTCTCGACCTCCTTCCTTGTAAAATTCATGTAGGTTTTTCGAGTGATATCTTGGAGTGAAGATTCTGATGGGATCTCCTCACTCCACTCATGACCACGCGACACGTGTCAGTAAGGTGGGATGGTGAGTCTAGATGCAGGTGACCCTCAACTAGTCTCACCATCCTCTTTTACTGCCACATGTCGTGCGGTGACGCGTGGGGTGAGAGAATTGAGGTGGGGGGATCCTATCCCGTTCGTGCATAAGGACCATCTTGATTGAATCCAAGATCAAAATTCGAGTGGGACTCGAGTGACAATTGTCTAACTTGGAGATGACTAGATTCAAAGAGACAAATGCATAAATAGTATCTAATGTATTGTGTAAGGTTTCTAAAAGGCTTTGTAATGTATTCATATTGGAAAGTGCTACATACCCGTGGATCTAGGTTTTTCACACCGGGCCATGTTAAAAATTATTGTATCCCGTTTATATTATGCCAGTTTTTATAATGCAAAATAGTTTCATTATTTATTTCTATTTCTAATGTATTCAATGACACATGTTTCTTTGATTTTGGAATACGATAGAATAAAACAAAATGCTCACTGAATTGGCTACGCTACTTATATTTTTAAGTATCAGTTGATCGACACAGCTTGACGCAATTTTCATTACGTGTCATCGGGAAACAACGTCTTTGTGTTTCTAACACATGGGCATGATTGCATATATTCGGCCCTCTATGTTAAAACAAAGTTTAAGTTTTGATGATTTGCACAAGTTTGTACTTCGAACGATGGATTAGGTGCCTTATGTGATGTGGTTGGAAGTCAGTATACTTCGAACGCTTATATCAGGCGCTTCATGTGCCTTGGTGAATTCCAGTACACTTCGAACGCCTACATTAGGCGCTTCATATGAAGTGTATGGAAGCCCGAACACTTCGAACGCCTACATTAGACGCTTCATGTGTTCTGGAAAAAAGGCAGTACACTTTGAACGCCTACATTAGGCGCTTCATGTGTACCACCAAGTCAAAAGTACTTTTCCCCCCAGAATGGACACGTACACCAAGTACTTTCTGAGAAATGTCAGAATTAGTTCGAACAAGCATGAAGGCTGACATTAGGCGCTTCATGTGACTTCGAACGCCTTTAGCTGCCCACATAAGGTGCTTTATGTGACTTCAAACGCCTGTTCATTTTCACATTAAGCGCTCCATGTCACTTCGAATGCCTGTTCATTAAACACATTAGGCGCTTTATGTGACCCACGTTACAAAGGTTTTATGCTTCACTTTCTAACATCAGTTGACTCTTTGTACCCTCCTCTTTTAGTGTTATTTTCACAGGTCCTCTCTCAAACCTGAAGATGCCAGGTTTTCCTTATTGGCTTTCTTTTTGAAATCTCTCCAAAAGTGTCGCTACATGCCAAAGGGAGATCTCCAATGATGAGGACACACAAACACAAGATGCCAAAACCCATTATGAGTTCTGCAGGTGGCTTCAAACGGGAAGAAATTCTCAAAGTGTTAAAAGAAGGGTTTTCTTCTCTTCTTCAACAACTTTCTACCATTCATGCTCTCAAGTTTTCTCTCAAAGCTCAAGCTCTCAAGATAGTTGTATACTTTGTACATTTTTACTTTATTGTTGAGAGTGATTATTGTAAGAAGAAGAAGAGTCTTCTTCTTGGTGAGTAAAGATTGTGAGAGGCTGTGTAGATTGTTAGTCAAGGAGCAAGGGTGCTTCTTGTTTGAGTTTTCTAGACTTTGAAGGGTTAGTTGATAGTGTTGTGGTGCACTATTCTCCCTACAAGATTTCTTTGAGGGCAAAGAAGATCTTTGGAGGTTAGACTTCAAAGGGTTAGAATTCTCGGTTGTGGTCTAGGCGTGTTGCCTAGTTTTCCAACTTGTTGGATTTTGTTTTTTGATTGTTGTTTTCCCTCATAGAAATAACAATCCCCTTTTCAAAATCCTTCTTGTGAAAAATCAAGAAGGTAGAGGAGTAGAGTCATTTGACTTGAACCTCTATACATCTTTGTGTTCTTTACCTTTCTGCAAGTTTTTATTCTTCTTAAAGAATACATCCAAGTATTGGTTGCATTCAAAACAAAAAATATCCAGAAAATATCCATACTTGGTGAACACACTATTCAACCCCCCCTTCTAGTGTGTTCTAAGGGACCTAACAATTGGTATCATAGCCTAATCTTGTTCATTTGAGTTCAAATACAAGATTTGATCATTAGAGTATGGATCCCTTCAGATTTGTTGATGCAAGTTCTCCAAGTAATGATGCTTCTAGAAGAAGAATACAAGAGTCACTACTCCCTTCTATCTCAAGTGTACATGTCAACGTACCTACGTTACAAGAAAGCCTTCTACCAAAAGAAGAAGGCTATACAAGCAGAAATAGCTCATTGGGAAAGCTTATTGTCTGGATCCGAAAGCGATAACGATGACAATGAGAATCTAACTCTCACGGAGGTCAGTGATGATGATCTCAACAAGGAGTTTTATTCTCTTATGGCCATCAAAGACGACATGGAGGTATGCACTACATCCTCACATTATATATTAATAGATGAAAGAGATGACTTAGTGCAAGAAATTGACTTCTTAGAACTAAAATATACTCGTGTCAAAAAGGAATTTAAAGCATGTATATACGAATACAATGACACGGTAGAAAATCATATTGCATTACAACTTGAGTATGATATTTTGTTAACTATGCATATGATAGCACTAGAGGAGAAGCATAATTTGATAAAATCAAGCATCTCTCATAAAACCGTTCAGAATAAGAATTCTCAAAAGAAAAGTGCAAATAAAACTAAGGTAGTCAAAGATGCATCCTCACCTAGTATGAACCTAAGGTTAAATCTAGTGTTTTGTATGCGTCTAAAAAGGGAAACAAGCATCACACTTCAAGGACTCTCAAGCTTCCTTGAAGAAGCAAAGGCACATGCCTAAAAGCAAGGCAAAGCAAACCAAGGTGTCTAAGTCTTGTGTTGAATCCGTGAAAAGTAACCCTTCTTTGATGCCAAAGAAAGTTGTCCCTAAACGGGAATCATGGAACGAGTCAACACACGAGCATGATAATCATCATTATCCACACAGACACATTCCTACATGTTTTTATTGCAATAAAAAGGGTCATGTAGAAAGAATGTGTAGAGCTAAAAATGATAAACACTCTTATTCACACAAACACATACCTACATGTTTTTATTGTAATAAAAAGGGTCATGAAGAGAGAGTGTGTAGAGCTAAAAACAATCAACATTCTTATACACATAAACACATTCACACATGTTTTTATTGTAATAAAAAGGGCCATGTAGAGAGAGTGTATAGAGTCAAAAATAATAAGAATCTTGTGTGGGTGCCGAAAGGCGAAATGAAGGTAACTAACCTTCAAGGACCCAAAACAAAAAGGGTACCATATCATATGGTTCTTTTGCAGGCCCTAGCACTCAATGGAGAAAGCGAAGACAAGAAGGTCAAATGGGTCGTGGACAGTGGGTGTTCCAACCATATGACGGGAGACAAAAGTCTCTTCCATAGACTCACTATGCAAGATGGAGGAGTTGTCCACTTTGGAGGTAGCAAAGGCCAAATCAAAGGACACGGTATTGTGGGTAACAATTCCTTCTCTCTTAGTGATGTCTTATATGTTGTAGGTCTAAAGTTTAACTTGATAAGTGTCAGTCAACTATGTGATGCTAATTATGAGGTAACGTTTTTGAAAACAAAGTGTGTTGTGAAAAAGGATAATGATATCTTATATGAGGCTTTGCGTTTCAAAAATATTTACAAACTTAGCATCAATGATTTGGTTTCTCAAAATGTATCTTGCTTAGTTGCTAAGAATGATTTGACGCAATTATGGCATAGACGTCTCGGACATGTATGTTTCAAAACATTTAAATTTATTTTTGGTTTTTAAAATGAGCAGTCATATTTTGCCCTAGGATCACACAAATTTGTTTTTTAACCTCTTTTCTTTTTGTACACGTGGCGACGCGTGATTGGAGGCCTCATATTTTGCCTCACTTTTAGCCTCTCCTGATCTAAACCGATCCAAAATGCAACGATCCCAATACATACCCATCAGCTTATTTACGCTAACCAATCAATAGAAAGTATCAATGAAAGATGCAATCCAAAATGCAACGATCCCCAATACATACCCATCAGCTTGTTCAACACAATGTGTGTGATAGATATGTGATAGATGATTTCCTCCATCCCCTCCTCCTTCGCCCCTTTTCTCTTTGTTTTTGGGAGTTGATTGTTGTGTGATTAAATGAAACAACTAAAATGTGATACTATATTTAATAAGGACTATATTATTAAATAGATCATACAAAATGTTGCTTATTTCTATTTTTGTTATCTTATTAGTCTTAATAAATGATAAATTTATGCGATTTAAATAGTTCATATGTGTTACATCCGAAAATTTTCGAACTACCCGTTACGCATTAAATTAAAATTGAAGTAGTCGTTGGATGTAGCAATATTGCAAATTAAATTAATTATAGCATATCGTTATGTTTAGGTGATTTTGTAATTAGCTATTGATATATATTTGTTATATAAAATAGGTTAACAATAAAAGAAAAGAAAAAAGTAAAATAAAAGAAATATATTAATAATATGAAATAAAAGAGAATATAAGAACAAACAATTTAAAAAAATATAAGTGAACGTGCAAGAAGGGGGGAACCGCCCCCTAATTTTGGTTGGGGGAAACGATTTATACACAGGAAGGGGGAAAATCTCGGTAGAAAGAAAAGGCAAAGGAAAGAGAAAGGAATAGAAAAAATATAATAAGGGAAAAAGCAGAGAGAGCGGCGGCGGCAGCAGAGAAAGGAGAGGGAAGGAAAAAGAAAGAGAGGAATAAAAGAGAGAAAGAGGAAAGAGAGAAGAGGAAAGGAGAAGGAAGGGAAGAAAAAGAAAAAGAAAGCGTCTAGTTCGTCTGCAATCGAGGTAGGTTTCTTTTCCCCCCTCTAAATGGTACAACTCAAGCATGCCTTAGTGATATATTATTATTTTTTGTTTTTTTGATTGTTGGAATCTATACCATGTTGTTGATTCTGTGCAAGACTTATGATTTTGAGAACTACTGCATGTGTATATTGGTTTGCGTGCATTGGATTTGATGTTAGGGAAAAATTTGATAATCAAAATAGCACATCTTTAGCATGTTTAGAGCTTTTAGTTGTGGTTTTGGCCTTAGAATAGGTTTCAATAGACTGAAAATAGGCAGAAATGTATATCGGAGGCGAAAAATGGCCGTCGGAGGCGGCGAGTGCGCCTCACGCGACGCTAGAAGGGCCGCGCGTGGCCTCCATGCGTGCAAGTGGGCACACACGCGCCCCCTGGTGGCTGCAGTAATATATATATGAAAATAAAAAATAAAAGTTGCTAAGGGCCGGCTTGCTAGCGCGCGCAGACCAGGCCAGACCCTTAATGGGCCACTGGTTGACGGCTGCAGGACCAACTCATTTAGCAGTAATAAAAAAAGGATCAGGCTTCTGCTGGCCGGCCCAATTAGCTGATTAATAAAAAAAACTGTAGCAGGGGTCCAGCCCGAATGAAGGAGCGGACCATGGCTGGGGAAACATGGCCAGCCAAATGTAATTCAATAAATAATATAATTTCTGAATTTTCATAACTGTTATTTAATTAATTGAAAATATAAATAATTATAGGAAAAATAGAGATAAATATCAAAAAATTATAAATAAATTATAGAAATTATAAAATACTAAAATTGAATTATATTCATTAAAATTATGTATTTGGTAATTTAATTAATTCGGATAATTAGGCAATAAATAGAAACAAATGCAGGAAAAATAAGGAAAAATATAGAAAATGCCCGATAAATGTTGACAAGCCGTGGAAAAATGGATCGGATACTGAACAACATTCAATCATTATTCGAATATTAAATGAACCTAGATTTGAGTGACAGAGGATGGTGAGGATGGGCCAGATGTCTCGGGTGATGTTGTTTGTGCATTCATGACACGTGCATTGCATTATGGTGGGTCGTGATGTACGGGTCACGACACTTAGTATGGTGTACGGTGGCGAGGCCATGTACACTCAGTATAGTGATTGTGGGTGGGTACGACCCACAGCCACTCAGTAGGACCCGAGATTATGCATTGCACGGTAGAGATATCGACATCCTGTATGACATGACTTCGTTGAGTGTGACATGCATAGCTGGACATGCATCATGATGTTGCACATTCTTTACTTGGAGTGAATTACTTTTCTGCATTCTTTTACATGCTTATGTTATCTCATGTTTTATGTGCTATGCGTTATACCATTTCGGTATGCTTGTCTTGTATTAGTTGAGGAAAGGTGCCTACTGGGTGATTTTCCATCACTCACCCCTACTCCCCCCTCCAAGTGAGCATGAGGACGTCTACGACTATGTCTTTGTTGAGGACAGGGCTGATACGATAGAGTGGACAGACTGATGGTCACATCTAGGACACGAGGAGACCCTGCGACTGTTTGTTATTATTTCATTGGGATTCCATCATACATCACCTTGTTTAGTTCGATAGACTCTAGATGCTAGCACTCGATTTTATTGTCATGACTCATTCAATATTTTATTGAGGTTTTTCTTTTATTCATGTAATTCAATGTTATGGTATTACGTTTCTGCGAGAGAAAAAATTTCTATGTCATTTTTGATATTTAAGAGATTGACTTGACGTCTTGTAGTCTCCTTAGCGAGATACGGCGGATGCATCGTTCCCAACGCTAGGGCTCGGGAGCGAGGCGCTACAGGTGGTATCAATGTCGAGGCTTAAGATCTGCCTCGGAAATGCACGATTAACTAGATCACCTAGACATAAGCTATGATCTTTTTCTAGAAATGACGATTTTACCCTTAATAAAATAAAGTAGACCTAGTTTATGATGGGGTTAGAGGAGGTGTGTGCCGTACCTTCGCATGAGCATCATAAAGGCTCAAATCCATCGATTACTCCTGTTCAATCCGAATTTTCGTCAACATTCGCGTGAAATCCAGAAAAATACCACCGTGTCGTGAATAATCTAGCAAAGGAGGCAATGATGGTTGTGGTAATGACCGCCAGAATCAGAGGGCCATCCTCCAGGCAATAGTTGACACCATAGCCACCAATTCGGCGCAATAGCGGCAGTAGCAGTTGAACCAGCGGCTTCCGCCAATGCCGCCACCGGATCTGAGAATCTATTACATGGAAATGCAGGACGTCCGTAATTCGATGATTAGAAGGACCTTTCATCGGAGGAGATAGAGATAGGCGACATGGCAACTAATAATCACAGGACCGCCCGTGACGAAAGTACAGCCGCGGAGGAGTGCATGCCACCGCCGCCACCATATTCTCCTTGTGGATGCCACACTCGAATCAGTGTGGGGGAATTATGCAAGCATGAGTGTGACAACTGTGACGTTTTACGAGAGAAGGCACTGAGTAGAGGCTGGCGCCACCATCACAACAGAATCAGGATCAGTATAAAGGGAAGCAAGGATCAGTGTCTGGATCCACGTGAATACTGATATGGACATCGGGGAGGATGGCAACGTCATACCATAGTCAACCGCCGGCGACCAGGTATTAATGACTCATCATCAGTAAAGAGGATGTCAATCAGAGATAAATAATCAGAGTTGCACAGCAGAATCGATACTTTCTTAAGTCATGTAAGTTCAGAAGAGGGGACCTCAGTGGATGTGAAGAAGATTAAGACTTCCGTTGAGTAGCCCTGACCGACCAAGGTGACTGAAGTAAAGAGTTTTCTTGGTTTGACCAGCTGCTACAGGAAATTTATTAAAGGATTTTCGTCGATATCGGTGTCCTGAGCAGACAGAAGTAGAAGAAGGCGAAGTTTGAGTGGACCGTTGATATCAGCAAAGCTTCGCTGAGCCCAAAAAAAATTTAATTTTAAAAAACAACACCATAATGCACAATTTTGCTAATTAACTATATATACACACACTGATCATTACACCATACCTTAACGATATATTTCCACAGATCAAACACGTACTAGAACGTCAACCATACAAAATCCAACACAACTACACAAAGAAACATAACACAGTACAAAAGAAAAAAGAAAACAAAAGAGATATCACATAACATAATGAACTATGAATATACAGCAACATAATTCAACAAATTATATATATGTATACCACATAAAACTCAGGTGCACAAATACAACATAATGCACACCATGCTCATGCACGACACAAACAAATACATAACCTACCATAGCATATAAACAAAATAACTTAAGTTGTTAATAGTCAAATCGCAGTCACAGCTGCAAAACTAATAGCTTGCCCCACCATCACATACTACTACTCCATGCTTAAAAAATTTACTAATTCAAGTACAACATGAAAAATAAACACTACAAAAGTGCAAAATAAAAAATAAAAAAATTAATTAACCACCATATATAAGAAAAAGAAGAAGAAAAATTTACCAGCTTGTCGTAACGTACTTACATAAAAATAATATGCACAAGATATACTAACTACTAAAATTTGTGTACCCTTACAACAATATGACTCTGTGAGCTGTAATGAATCAACCAACTTATTAAACCATGTAATGTTATCAACACACAAAACACATACCATGTAATGTTTATATACACATGTACCTATACATACAAAGTGACCAACATGAAAATACGAAGTAATAGGTAAAAGATATAATATATATGGAATACGATAAAAACGTAGGAGTAGCGAACATACAAAAAATATATGATAAGTCAGGAGTATATGTGCTGAATGACCACTACACAAAAGAAAAAAACCAATTCCAGATAACCAACTTAGAAATTTATAAATGTTAGGCTGTTAATACACTTCATGAGTTACTAACCCATAGAGTAATACATACTTACAAAAAAAACACCCAGTCTCTTACAACAATAAAAAGGCATATAGAAAAGCACAATTTGTTATAACATTAATGATATAACGTAAATAAGTCGATTTAAGGAAACATACAAATAGATACACAAAACAAAAGTAACTAAACGATGCTAAGTAAATATGCACAAGTATACACACAACTATTTCAATGACACCGCAACATAACTAATACAACAAAACAGTAATAAACATCATAATATATAACGAAAACAAACAACACAATTACAAAGAATACAATAACACAAATACTTTTGATACAACACATGGGTTGCGAAATAGGCATACATTTACCTGTTTTAAAAAAAATCATTAACATACACAATTGAAGTAAAACATGCTAATTACGAGTTAGGAACGACATAGTATTTCATGAAGGCATAGTAATAGATTAAAGTGTAAATAGCTTAATAACAGAAAAACAGTAAAAAAAACATATCATACTTGAACACCCAAATAAACTATATATCTACATTACAGTAAAACCTATGCATTTATGAATTTCTTTCGGAATAATATATATCACAATATTTATATAACAATAAGATAAGCTAGTACGAAAAATATAGAGTACAGGTAGAAGAAAATATTAACGACTAACATAAGTATAAAAAAGAGAGATCACGATAAACAAAGACTAAAATGAACGCGCATAGCGTGTGTACCGCTTAAAACTCAACTAACAAACAATATAAACATAACAGACGTGACAAAATGCAGATAATGGTTGCGAATTCACGAGCTACATATGATACATAAGTTATACATGAGTTTAAAATAAGGATACACAACATACTACATGTCTACGTCAAACATGTTTAACGACTTTACAATTAAAATGACAACACATATTAAACTTCAAGGGGAAATGAGATGGTATGATCAAGTTGATTGAGTTCTCCTACAACCACAATCATCATAGCGCCATTAGCATGGCACCATTTGAGGCGCTCTATGGGCGTAAGTGTAGAACCCCTATCCATTGGGATGAAGTTGGAGAGCGCGTTATCACTTGTCCAGAGCTGGTTGAGCAGACCAAGGAGAAAATAAATTTGATTCGGAAAAGGCTTAAGGTTGCTCAAGACAGAAGTAAGAGCTAGGCAGATTTGAAGAGGCATCCTCTGGAGTTCACTGTCGGAGAAAAGGTTTATCTGAAGATATCGCCTGTGAAGGGTGTTGCACGTTTTGGTCTGAAGGGTAAGCTGAGGCCTCGGTACATTGGCCCCTACGAGGTGCTCAAAAGGATTGGTTCGTTAGCTAACCGTTTGGTGTTACCTCCGGCGCTAGCATAGGTGCACAATGTATTTCATATTTCTCAGTTGAGGACGTACGTCCCCAATCCGAGTCACGTACTAGACGCATCACCTTTGAGGATCAGACCAGATACATCATATGAAGAGATTCCTGCTCAGATCATAGACCGTAAAGACCAAGAACTGAGAAGGAGAATCATCCCGTATGTCAAAGTGCAGTGGAGCAATCATAAGGAAAATGTTGCGACATGGAGCTAGAGGATCAGATGCGCGAGCGCTATCCATATCTCTTCGAATAAGGTACGTCAAGTTTTGAGGGCGAAACTTTTTGTAAGGTGAGTAGGATGCTACACCCGAAAATTTTCGAATTAGTCGTTACGCATTAATTTAAAACTGAAGTAGTCATTGGATGTAGCGATATTGCGAAGTAAATTATATATAGCATATCGTTATGTTTAGGTGATTGTAATTAGCTATTTGATATATAATTGTTATATAAAATAGGTTAACAATAAAGGAAAAGAAAAAGAGGTAAAATAAAAGAAATGTACTAATAATATGAAATAAAAGAGAAGATAAGAAAAAACATCAAAAAAATATAAGTGAACATGCAAGAAGGGGGGAACCGCCCCCTAATTTCGCTTGGGGAAACGATTTATACACAGGAAGGGGGAAAATCTCGGTAGAAAGAAAAGGCAAAGGAAAGAGAAATGAATAGGAAAAAAAATATAATAAGGGCAAAAGCAGAGAGAGCGGCGGCGGCAGCAGAGAAAGGAGACGGAAGGAAAAAGAAAGAGAGGAAAAAAAGAGAGAAAGAGGGAAGAGAGAAGAGGAAAGGAGAAGGAAGGGAAGAAAAAGAAAAAGAAAGCGTCTAGTTCGTCTACAATCGAGGTATGTTCCTTTTCCCCCTCTAAATGGTACAACTCAAGCATGCCTTAGTGATATATTATGTGTTTTTGTTGCTTTGATTATTGGAATCTATACCATGTTGTTGATTCTGTGCAAGAATTATGATTTTGAGGACTACTGAATGTGTATATTGGTTTCTGTGCCTTGGATTTGATGTTAAGGAAAAATTTGATAACCAAAATAGCACATCTTTACTATGTTTAAGGTTTTTAGTTGTGGTTTGGCCTTACAATAGGTTTCCATAGACTGGAAATAAGCAAAAATATAGATCGGAGGCGAAAAATGGCCGCCGGAGGCGGCGAGTGCGCCTCACATGCCGTTGGAAGGGCCACCGTGGCCTCCACACGCGCGCATGGGCACACACGCGCCCCTGGTTGTTGCGGTAATATATATATATATATATATATATATATATATATATATATATATATATATATATATATATATATAAAAGTTGCTAAGGGCTGGCTTGCCAGCGCGCGCAGGCCAGGCCAGACCCTTAATCGGCCGCTGGCTGGCGGCTGCATGACCAGCCCATTTAGCAGTAATAAAAAAAAGGCAGGCTTAGCGGAGCAGACCGAATGGCCAACGGACCGGGCCAGCTGCTGCCCAATTAGCTGATTAATAAAAAAACTGTAGCAGGCCGGACCCTTGGCGGGCCGGACCGAATGAAGGAGCGGACCAGGACTGGGGAAACAGGGCCATCCGTAATGTAATTCAATAAATAATATAATTTCTGAATTTTCATTAATGTTATTTAATTAATTAAAAATAGAAATAATTATAGAAAAAATAGAGATAAAAATAAAAAATTATAAATAAATTTCAAAAATTATAAAATGATGAAATTGAATTATGTTCATTAAAATTATGTATTTGATAATTTAATTAATTCGTATAGTTATGCAATAAATATAAATAATGGAGGAAAAATAAGAAAAAATATAAAAAATGCCCGATAAATGTTGACAAGCCGTGGAAAATGGGTCGGATGCCAAAAACGTTCAATCATTATTCGAATAATAAATGAACCTAGATTTGAGTGCCGGAGGATGGTGAGGATGGGCCAGAGGCCTCATGCGATCTTGTTTGTTGTGCATCCATGGCACGTGCATTGCATTTATGGTGGGTCGTGATGTACGAGTCACGGGCTCTCAGTATGGTGTACAGTGGCGGGGCCACATACACTCGGTATGGTGACTGTGGGTGGGTACGACCCACAGCCACTCAGTTGGACCCGGGATCATGCATTGCACGGTAGAGATATCGACATCCTGTATGACATGACTTCGTTGCGTGTGACATACATAGCTGGACATGCATCATGATGTTGCGCATTCTTTACTTGGAGTGAATTACTTTTCTGCATTCTTTTACATGCTTATGTTATCTCATGTTTTATTTGCTATGTGTTATACCATTTCGGTATGCTTGTCTTGCATTAGTTTAGGCAGGTGCCTACTGGGTGATTTCTCGTCACTCACTCCTACTCTCCCCTCCAAGTGAGCATGAGGACGTCTACGCCTATGTCTTTATTGATGACAGGGCTGATATGGTAGAGTGGGCAGACTGATGGTCGCATCTAGGACACTAGGAGACCCTGCGACTGTTTGTTATTATTTCATTGGGATTCCATGAGACGTCACCTTGTTTAGTTCGATAGACTCTAGATGCTAGCACTCGACTTTATTGTCATGGCTAATTCAATATTTTATTGAGGATTTTCTTTTATTCATGTAATTCAATGTTATGGTATTATGTTTCCGCGAGAAAAAAAATTTCTACGTCATTTCTGACATGTAAGAGATTGACTTGACGCCTTGTATTCTCTGTAGCGAGATACGGTGCGTGCACCGTTCCCGATGCTAGGGCTCGGGAGCGGAGTACTACAATATGTAACTGTATATTTTACTAAAAGAATTGAGTATGACATAGGCTTTCTTTCCATAAACATACTCAGTAAGAAATTTGAAACAAAAGGGGGCTTTACCATGGGAGTTTTGTAACTAAAATGAGCCAAACTGTTGGAATGTGGAAAGTCCATAATTCCATATTATATTTAACGTAAGGATTCGTAAAGAAGATTAAGTACAAACACAACAAATATCTTTCTCGAAAATTATGTCCTTTTCTTTGATTATTATTTCTCCTTTTAGAAATATAGGTCCAGTTGAGCTGGTGAGGTAAAATACGAAGATGCCGAGGTGCTACAGTCAGCGGCTGAGGTGAAAAGTAGCTGCCGAGGTAAAATAAGAAGCAACCGAGATGCTATAATCAGCAGCCGAGGTAAAGAGGTAGCTACCGAGGTGAAATAGGAAGCAGCCGAGGTGATAAAGTTAGCAGCTGAGGTGAAGCTGTGCTGAGCAGATAGGAAAACTATCCGACCAAGCTGGCATAGACAAAAGACTGATGAGCCTAGGTGAATAATAGATTGAAGGCTGAACTACATGTGTGTTGAACCGTGGTGACGAGATGAAGTCACAACCACTTAGACAGTAAAGCTAAAGCTGAGTAACCCTTGTACAAGTTGTAGAATAAAGCCGTTAAAGGTGATATAAACTCATATAAAAGGAGAATGATTTTGTAAATTTGATTTCAACCTGAATGAATTACAAGTTCTTTCAGTCCCGACACTTTTTATTTATTCAAAAATGTACCTGCACAGATTGTTCTTGCTAAAGTGTTGAATAAATGACTTGTAAATGGAATGGAATACTAGCTAGGCAGGGTATTTCTGTCTTTTCCTATACTAAAGGTTAATATGGAAGAGATGAAGGTAAGATATACATGTGTTTTTACCCAACTTCACTTCTGTAGCATGAACGTGTTTACATGTAATTTACTTTACTTCTCTTTTATACTAAACTTCAAACCGTTGAAAGGAATAAAATAACCCAAAGTAACACTCACTCTTTCTCTGTGAACGTGAAGAAAGTAAACAAAGCAAATGCATCAGATACCCAAAAAGACACTTCTAATTAAAGAAACCAAAAGTAATTAGATTCCTACGACACAACTGGAACTAGCTAAGGTAAGTTCAGTTACGTTTTCCATGCACACGTGTGTTTCTACTTTCAGAGTTCCTTTATTCTGATGTTTTTCTTCCTTTGATCGTGTTGAATTTAATTTTCATTTTCAATAGGATCACGAACACATTTTTTTTTTAAATTTTGGAATATGATAGAATAAAGCAAAATGACTTACTAAATTAGCTGCGTTTCTTATATTGTGAAGTAACAGTTGATCAACACAGCTTGACGCAAACCTCGCCATAGACGGGAACCTCTAAGGCAATAGAGTAATGTTGTTGTCGTTGATCATGTTGAATGTAAGTATCGTTGAGTATACCTGAGAGTTGTATATATGTTGTCTAGCTTTTTTCCTGTATGTCTTTAACTTTTTTCCCTCTATGGTTTGATTGATCATAATATCTATTTTATAGTTCCCTTATTAATAATTTTTTTCCATTGAGTGTACCTAGAAGTTGTATGCTCTACATTATTCAGGATTATGTATTTTCTTTCATGTGTTTTATGTATTTATTATTTAAATCCTTTGCTTATTATTCTTTACTTTTATGTTTATGTATATAAAGAAATTTTTTTTAAAAAAGGTAAAAGAATACAGAATAAAATAAAAAAAAATACAGAAAAAGAATCATATATTATATTCACATAATTTTGTGTAAGGTTAGTCACATTTTATTTTCATATGTTACAATGTGGTTGCGAATATTATTCATATCTTCCTTATGTATAATGTTTATCCATATGTTTGAAAATTCATCATAAAAATCCAACATTTTACAGAGAATTCAATGAGACATTTCATACTTATAGCAAAATTTCAAACATATATATAAATGTCGTAAATAAGAAAGGTATGAATGACATTAGCAGTCACTATGCAACAACAAACGGATATGAAATGTGATTAAATATGTTCCTTTCACTAGATACAATTAAATGTATGTCCTATAGTTTGATAAAACAGAATCCATCAGAAAAAAGGGGTAATAAAATAAGAAACGTACACCCCCATGGCGTAGCTTAGTTGGTACTCGGATTGAGATTTGTTCCAAAAGGTCATGACTTCGATTCCAGGGATATGTACAGTGTGGATGTTCCACTGATGCTAGACTGAAGACCTGGTTTACGGGGGGACTTACTACGTAAGTTTCTCATCCAATCTTAGAGGCTGCTGATCTTCTGATTTGCATCTTTCACAATGTTCCTTGAGACTGGAACGATGAAGATCTTCATGGCGAGAGAATGACCTTTTGATCCAAAATTTACATAGACAGAAGAAGCTGTAAGGAGCTACTGTTAGAAGATCGGAACTTTCCCCCATAAAAATCATGCAATTATTAAATGTGCCCATACATAGACAGAAGAAGCTGTAAGGATCTACAATGTTTGTTTTGGGTGTTCTGGGAACAATTTTTTCTGGACAAAATTTTTAATGACATTTTACTTACACTGTTTTCTCTCTCTTATATTTTAAGGGGAAGAATAACAATAGACAAAATAATAATAGTATTTACAAAAGATAAATTATGTTATATTATTTGAAATATTACAATGATTGTAATAAGTATCATATTAGATAAATTATGCTGCCGTATTATAACTTATTATATCAAATTTACATAGTCAAATTATTTAAACAAATCAGAACTAAATATGAATTGAACTTTTGATTCAATGAAGTCAGATAATCACTGGTCACAAAAGTAAACGGTAAAACCCTCCACCCAATCTCATCAAGTATCATTTTTCTGATTCCATGATTTCGAGTTCGTATCTCCTTCCTAATTTTTTTATTTATAAAAAAGTACCTTTTCGATTTAAAATGTATAATCTCTTTGATTTTAAACACAGGCCAGATATTAAATGGAGAATGAGTATTCCTGAAGCTTTGAAAGAATTGATTCCAAACCTTATTTAATTAAGTGGCAAAGATATTTTAAATACTTTGAGAATGGATATTTAATATGAAATTTTTTTACAATAGAAATTTTAAGCGTGTCATTTCTCTGGCAACCAAACTTGCAAACAAATTTTACAGTACTATTGAATTATCGATGTAATATACCTAAGCACTGTATGGTCTTCAGTTGAAAACAGTCACTTGCCGCGGTACTGACCCAACCATCCTGAAGAAATTACTCGAGATCTGAGATGAATTGCTGGTCAGCTCAGGCTCTAACAGCTCGGCTGTAAACATACTTTTTTCCTGGATGTTTGATGGGATACTTAAACCCCACCTGGCATATGATCCTTTTAGAGGAAAAAAGCAAGAAAATCAATTGGGCTAAGATAATATGAGATTCAACTGTGACCCCCAAACTTTCGTTCACACTTTGGCAGGCCGGGCTGAACAAATTGGCCACCAAAGACAGACTAGTATACTTGAATGATAATACATGTCAACTCTGTTCGGTGGGACAAGAGACATTGACCCACCTTTTCTTCTCCTGTCCAGCCACCATGCAGGTCTAGAATGTTAGAATATGTTAGAGTTTTGATGATTTGCACATGTTTGGCACTTGGAACGATAGATTAGGCGCTTCATGTTGTGTGTTGGAAGTCAGTATACTTCGAACACTCACTTTAGGCGCTTAATGTGCATTGATGGAATCTAGTACACTTCGAACGCCTACATTAGGCGCCTCATGTGAAGTGTCTGGATGTGCGTACACTTCGAACGCCTACATTAGGCGCTTCATGTGAAGCGTATGGAAGTCAGAACACTTCGAACGCCTACATTAGGCGCTTCATGTGTTCTGATGAAAAGTGCGAACACTTCGAACGCCTACATTAGACGCTTCAAGTGGTCCACCAAGTCAAAAGTACTTTTCCCCAGAATGGGCACGTACACCCAATTACTTTTTCTGAGAAAATGTCAGATTTAGTTCGAACAAGTATGAAGGGAAACATTAGGCGCTTCATGTGACTTCGAACGCCTTCAGCTGCCCATATAAGGCGTTTAATGTGACTTCGAACGCCTGTTCATTTCCACATTAAGCGCTCGATGTCACTTCGAACGCCTATTCATTAAACACATTAGGCGCTTCATGTGACTAACGTTACAAAGGTCTTTTTGCTTCAATTCTAACATCAATTGACTCTTTGTACCCTCTTCTTTTAGTGCTATTTTTCACAGGTTCTCCTTCAAACCTGATAATGCCAGATTTCCATTCTTGGCTTTCTTTTTGAAGTCTCTCCAAAAGTTTTGCTACATGCCAAGGGATGATCTCAAATGATGATGAAGTACCATCACAAGATGCTAAAGCCCATTATTGGCACTGCTGAGACTTTCAAACGGGAAGAATTCAAAAGAGAGATAAAAGAAGGGTTTCTTCTCTTCTTCTCCAACTTTCTATCATTGATGCTCTCAAATTTCTATCAAGTTTCAAGCTCTCAAAATAGTTGTAATCTTGTACATTTTACTTTATTGTTGAGAGTTGTGTTGTAAAGGAAGAAGAGTCTTCTTCTTAGTGAGTGAAGATTGTGAGAGGCTGTGTAGATTATTGGTCAAGGAGCAAGGGTGCTTCTTGTTTTGAGTTTTCTAGACTTTGAAGGGTTAGTTGATAGTGTTGTGGTGCACTATTCTCCCTACAAGATTTCTTTGAGGGCAAAGAAGATCTTTGGAGGCTAGACTTCAAAGGGTTAGAATTCTCGGTTGTGGTCTAGGCGTGTTGCCTAGTTTTCCAACTTGTTGGATTTTGTTTTTGATTGTTATTTCCCCCCATAGAAATAACAATCCTCTTTTCAAAATCCTTCTTGTGAAAAATCAAGAAGGTAGAGGAATAGAGTCATTTGACTTGAACCTCTATACATACTTGTGTTCTTTACTTTCTTGCAAGTCTTTATTCTTTCTAAAGAACACATCCAAGTATTGGTTGCACTCCAAAACGAAAAATATCCATAAAATATCCATACTTGGTGAACACACTATTCAACCCCCCCTTCTAGTGTGTTCTAAGGGACCTAACATAGAATTCCATCTCGGCATGGCTGGGGCTTCCACAGAGGCTTAATACAGTTCACAGATTGCTGACATGGGGCTCTCGCAAGCTAAAAGGGAAGGCGCTCAAAGCCAAGGTGACAAAAATTGTCTTGGCAGCTATGGTATATCACATTTGGTAGGCGCGAAATAGATACATTTTTGAGAATACAGGTTTTGTATCTAGGGATGCAGTACATAAAATACGCACTCACGTGTACATAGTAATGTTTAAACTCTTCCCCCATATTTTAAACATAGGCAGTGAACCTATTGTTTAAATATCTTACATTACTAAATAGTGCATGTAGGCCGACAGCCCGATCTACAAGTAGCGATATTGTATGGAATACACCCCTTTGATGTTTTGAAACTCGGGTAATATACATTTGCATTTCAGCCAAAAAAAAATATCGATACATAACTCTACTGATCAACATCCATTGAAAATTAGGGTATGTTTGAGCAATCGATAAGGTTGATGGTTTGTGACTTTGAAGTCATATGTTCAAACAGTATCTTACATAAAGTATGGGTAAGGCTGTGTACATCATATTGCAATGGAATCCAACTCTTCTCCGGAGCCTGTGCAAACGCGGAAGTCTAGCACATTGGAAACGCTTTCTTTTAAGTCATCTAACTGGGAGTTCTGTCTGGAGCTTTTCTTACGTTTCAAGCATATTATTCGATCAGGGTAGCCAACTTGTTTCGCTCAAGAAGAGTGAAATCACGAAACTTTCCAGTTGTGAATAAAAAATACATGACCAAAACCTTCCATTCTTTTGCACTCTTCTTTGAAGAAGAGATGCCCACGCAAACTTTTCTTTATATTATTGCAGTCCCTTAAACAATTGCAGAAACTTCTGCAACAAAACCTAAGAAGCATTAAATGTCGGAAACCATATTGCCAGAAAAGCTTTCCCAGGCTGCAGAAAAAAATCCAGCACTAAAATGGAAGCGTAGAACTCGAAAAATTATCAACAGAGTTCCACAACTTCTACGTCTACAAAAAAACGACCCACGAGATTTCGAGCCTCTCCTTGTTTCTCTGGGCCCTTATCATCATGGCAAGACAGAGCTTCAAAGCACTGAGAATTTCAAGATCAAAACCTTGGAAATGTTCGCTTCAGAAACCGGGAAGGACGTATATTTCTTCTATTGCAAGGTTTTTGAGCTCGTGAATTTCGCACGTAGTTGCTACGTTGAAGGTTCCACTGATGAATATGATGATCAAAGTTTTACCCAGATGATGCTTCTTGATGCGTGCTTTATAATCAATTTTATTGTCTTACATCACGACGAGGACAGGCTCGAGATCACGGGCGTTCATCTTGGAGACTTAGTTTATGCTGTCTTATGGCGCGATTTGCTATTACTTGAAAATCAAATTCCATTTCAAGTTCTAAAGAAGTTGGTTTTTTTGGGATATGGTGAGGATGCAGGGCAACATATGCTTTCTAGTTTCTTGGGTGTAAATATATTGGGAATTTGTAGGCAGGATTTCAAATTATCGAGTTGCATGGATGATGAACAACCCTTTCACATTCTTGATGCTTATTGGTTAGTTATTGTCTCGGATCACTCCCATCAATCAAGATCCAGTTCTGCTCAAAATATTGGTTTGTTGTGTTCCAAGTACATTGGTACTGATCCAATTGCCCATTTGCGAAAAAGCTTTAAACGCATATCAAGTTTAATGTCTAGCGTGTCTTCGCGTAAAAAGGATGGTATAGAAGAAGGCAGAGATGAGCATCAATGGCTCAAAATTGTGAAGAAATACATACATTCTTACAGTTGTGTGACGGATTTGAAGGCAAAGGGAATTCAGTTTCGCCCTCAGCAAGGTCATTCTATTAAAGGCATGAAGTTCAAATCAGGGTATTTTAATGCACACGTGGAAGTTCCATCATTGTATATCTTCGAGTACACTAAGGCAGTTCTTTCAAACATGATCGCCCACGAGCTGTGTCGGACACCTTATAGATGTTTGGCTGCTTATATTGATTTCATTACATCTCTAATTGATACTGGGAAAGATGTGAAAGAGCTTCGCGAAAAGAAGATATTGTTCACTACATTGAAGAGCGATGAGGAGGTGGCAAGTGTGTGCAGGCAGATCAATCTGTTGGGATGGAAAAATGGAAATGTGTTTTTGGATATTAAGGAGGAAATTCAAGCACATTATGACAATCATGCAAAGACATGGCTAGCTGAATTACACTACACCTATTTTAGGACACCTTGGACTGTAGTTGCATTGCTTGCTGCTACTTCTCTGCTTGTCTTAACTTTTCTCCAGACGTATTATACCATGTAGCCTCATGGAGACAAATAATCAATTTCTAGTATTTGATCGACTGACTAAGATTATGTTGTGTCATTAAGGATACAATAACTTTGTCATGGAATGCCTTTGTTACTGGCAGATATATGAAGACTGATCTACTGGTGTTGTGAATTCACTTTATTTTTTTTTTCCTTTTCTTGCTTTTTCTGTTGCAAAGTTGTTAGCACGAATGTCACGTTTAACATCTCAACCTTCGAACTGTCCAATCAGGCACATTGGGAGAAAAACTATTTTCCTTGATTCTCATTAACAGTACAACCGGATACTTATGCTTTACAATTTTCCTTAAGTATGGAATAAAGAATCTCTACTGATGATAATTGCTAATCAAGATCAGCGCTATATAGTAAGTCAATATTCAGCTAACAATATGATTTTACATTAATTTGTACATTATCAACACTCTCTCTCAAGCTGAATTGTGGGATCACCAATGTTCTACTTGCGTAGTACATATTCAAAGATTCGTCCATTCACTGCCTTCATTAATATATGTGCGAGTTGATCTTCCGAGCGTACATGAGGAAGCACAATAATCCCTTCATCGAGCTTTTTCCTAATGAAATGCCTATCTACCTCAACATGCTTAGACGATCGTGTTCAACCGGGTTTTCTGAGATACTAATGGAGGCCTTGTTATCGCATCTTAGGCACGTTGGGTCGGGCACCTGAAAGCCAAGTTCACGAATTAGCTTGCGAATCCAAAGCACTTCTGTAATGCCTTTCACAATGCCCCGAAACTCCGCTTCCGCACTGGACAACGCTACCACCTTTTGCTTTTTTACTTCTCCATGTGACAACATTGCCTCCAACTACAGTAACATAGCCTGAAGTAAAGTGCCGATCCAATCTGATTTCTTGCCCAATCAGCGTCAGTGTATGCCTCGATGTTCAGATGACCATTATTTCTAAAGAGTAGCCTGACACCTGGAGTTCCTTTTAAGTACCTTAGAATCCTGATCACAACATCAAAATGGTGTTGCTACGGATTATAGATAAACTGACTAACGACTTCCACAACGTAAGCGATGTCTGGTCTGGTGTGTGATAGGTATATTAATTTTCCTACCAATCGTTGGTAGCATTTCTGATTTGCTGCAGGTGCTCCCTGTACAATCTCCAACTTATGATTTTGATTCATTGGGGTATCAGCTGGATTGACATCAAGTAGTCCAACTTCAGTCAGTAGGTCAAGAATATACTTCAGTTGACAAATGTAGATGCCGGCTTGTGATAGTAGCACTTCAATTCCCAAGAAGTATTTGAGTCCTCCAAGATCTTTCATTTCAAACTGAGTGAACAGATATTTCCTGAGACGTGAAATTTCATTAGTATCATTTCCAGTAATAATCATATCATCGACATATATAATAAGACAAGTAACAAGTCTTCCATGTCGTTTGATGAATAACGTGTGATCAGCATTGCTCTGTGTGTATCCGTCTTTTCTCATGACTGACGTAAACCTGCCAAACCATGTCCGGGGTGATTGTTTAAGTCCGTAAAGGGCCTTTCTTAACCTGCATACCTGTCCTGGCTCAAATTCATCAGAGAAGCCTGGGGGTGGTTCTTTGTAGACCTCTTCTTGTAAGTCACCGTGTAGAAATGCGTTTTTAGCGTCAAATTATTATGATGGCCAATTCTCATTTGTTGCGATGGAAAATAATACTATGATAGTATCGATCCTGGCGACTGGTGAAAATGTTTCGGAATAATCCACTCCATATGTCTGTGTAAACCCTTTGGCTACCAGCCTCGCTTTGTGTCTCTCGATGCTTTCATCTGCTTTGTATTTAATCGTGAACACCAATTTGCATCCGACGGCTCGCTTTCCTACGGGCAGTACACACGGTTCCCATATTTTACTTTTCTTAAGTGCATTCATTTCTACATGCATAGCGTCCTTCCATTGTTGTTGAGTACATGCCTCTTCCACTGTTCGGGGTATTTCCTCGGTGCATATGGTAGTCACAAATCTTTTTGTTGTATGACACAAATTTCTTCCTTGTACAGGTATAGGGTATTTGGAAGCTTGGGCAACTTTGGTTGGAGAGTACCTCTCAGGTGGAACTCCTCTTTTTTTCTTTGGTGATAGGACACGCCCCTGTTCTCTTGTCACAATTTAGTATGGTCTATGTGTCTGGGATCATCTACAGGGGACTCAGTTATTGTGTCAGGTAAATGGTTATTAGGAATATCATCAGGAATATCTAGGTACTCACTAAAAATTGAATTATCAGAGACAATATGTGTACCTTCATTTACCTGTTGTGGTGCATTCATCAGAGGAGTCTCCTTGTCGTATACCGGAACGATGGTTGTATTGTAGTAGGGAGCTATGGTGCGGTCGGAGCCATCTACTTACCGTGTTGGTTCAGTTGGTGACCAATATGGGTGTGACAGCCAATCGAGGAGGTCATCATTAGTTATCTCCCCCTGTGACCGAGATGGGGTGGCAATGAAAAATTCGGTTTCCAAGAAGACGTAGTTCATGGTTATATGGACTCGGTGGTTACGAGGATTATAACATCGATATCCCTTTTAAGTCAAAGCATACCCAACAAAGGCGCATCGCTCGGCACAGGGGTCAAGTTTGTTTCGTTTCGGAATATGTATAAAGACAGTGCATCCAAAGACTTTGGGGGGTAGGGTTAAGACAGAGGAAATTTTGACTTGACTTGATAGAATTTAGAGTGGGGTTTTGTGGTGAAGTATAGTTGTGGGTAGGCGATTGCTGAGATAGGTTGCGGTGGACACCGCCTTCGGCCAAAAACCCCAAGGAACAGACGACTCGAGCATCATCGCGCGGGTCATTTCAAGAAGAGTACGGTTTTTTTCTTTCTGTGATACCATTTTGTTCAGGGATGTCGGGTCAGGATGTTTGATGGATGATACCCATATTACTGAAGAAAGTTTTTAGTGCTCCATCGAATTATTCCACGCCATTGTCAGAGCGAAGTATTTGTATGGCCGAGTTATACTGGGTTTTGACCATATTGTACAATTCAACAAATTTGTTGGTAACATCAGATTTTTATTTTAAGATGCAGAGCCATGTCATACGGGAATAGTCATCGACAAAAATAACAAAATAGTAGAAACCCAATAGTGTAGGATGTGGGGTGGTCCCCACACATCCGAGTGCATTAGAGAAAAAATTCTATCCACACATGTATTATTTGACCGGAAAGTCGCTCGTGGTTGTTTGGTCCGGAGGCAAATGTCACAGGTAAAATCACGCAAAGTATCAGAAAACAATTGTGAAAAAAGTTTTTAAAGATAACTAAATGATGATTATCCTAACCGACGGTGCCATAACCATAACTGGCGAGAGACCGTACCGGTGGCAAGATTAGACTTGTCCTGCTGCACCACTGGATCTACGTAATAGAGACTATCGCGCTCAGTACCATGTCCAATGATCTCATGCAACACGCAAAACGACGGATACATAAGTACAACGCAATCCAACTCTTTTGTAAGTTGACTGATAAAGAGTAATTTAGTCGAAAGATATCGAAAGAATAGGTAATTTTTAATGGTGACACGATGGTTAAGCGCAATAGTGCCACTGCCATACACCGGAATGGTCTCTCCATTTGCTGTTTCAACGTGTATTTTGGTTGGTGAGTTGAGGCTAGTAAAGTCTTTGGGGTCAAAAGTCATTGTATCTGTGGCAACGCAGTCAAATATCCAGTTTGTATCGTGAGAGATAATGTGGTCGGCGTGTGATGGTGTGGGTTGGGGTTTTTGGGGCCACAGGGGCCAGTTTTAATGTTTGGAATATGTGCAGGGTCAGATTTAGGGAAGTTATAAACTACAGGGGTTGTTACTGGAGAAGTTAAAAACTATAGGTGGGGGCGTATAAACGGGTTCTGAGAGGACCATATTAACATGTGAAGGATTACTGGGGGCTTCTGAGGGAATTATGTGGGGCTTGGTTGTAAAATGGGTTATTTAAAGAGTGTTAGGGGTTAGGGTTTTTTCCTAACCCCCGGTTACCTGGGCCGCCGTCTGTTGTGCTTTCTCCTTCCTGGATACTCTGGCCTGCCTGGCTGCTCTAGCCGCCACTCCCCGTTTCTTCCTCAAACGCTCTGATAGCTGCTGTCTTTCTTCCTCCCCCTGATGTGGTTACCCTCTTTCCTTCCCATCAGTCGGGGTATCCCAAAAATCTGAAAACAACTCTCCTTTTCATGCCCTTTTTACCGCAATGTTAGCATTGAAGGTGGCTTTTGTCCGCCTTAGATGCTTGTCGTGATGTCTGGTGCATTTTTCTCTTCCGGCACCGTGGTCTCTGCCACGGCCTCGTCCCTGCGATGTCTTTGCCGCTAGCCCCAGTCCTATCCCCTATGAAGAGATTAATTCTGAGGGGTTTTGCTTGATTAGTCCGGATCTGGACTCTGTCCCGTTTGATTTGTGAGAATGCTGCTTCCACAGTGGGTAAAGGTGTTCTCTTTAACAGTTCTTTCTTCTCCACTTCGTACTTATCAGTGATGACGTTAAAAACTGGTATAGCCGGAATTCTTGCATTTTTCGGTTGTATGCTCTAATATCCTCAGGACATTGCATGGGGTTCAAATCTAGGGTGTCAATTGACACCCATAGGTCCTGAAGGGTATTCCAGCATGCTTCCAGTGAGCTTTCTCATTGTCTGATATTATTTGCCCTCCTGTGCAAGTCGAACACTTGCAAGGAGTCTCCCCTGATCCGTAAGTTAACGCCAGCCCTTCCCAAAGGGCCTTGGCCATTAGATAGTGTGATACATTGTTGATCATGCTGGGATCAACGTTTTGCAGGATCCATGCGAATACTGAGTTATCGTCTTGTTCCCACCGTGGGAACTGTGGGTCTGCTTGTGATGGTGGAGGAGGCAACCCTATAAGATGGGAGTTGCGTCCCCTGTCTAGTATGACCCTGTAAATGACTCTGGACCACGAAGCATAGTTGCTGCCCGTGGTTTGACAGCTATGTTCAGATTCTCCGGTAGTGGATTATGTGATGATGATGGTGAATTAAAACTGTTTCTGAGGATATGAGCCACTTGAATGGCCAAATCCCCAGGACTGGGTGTGTTTGTGGTTTCTGGCTTTGGAGTTTCTGATGATGCCAGAGTGTCTGATATGGTGCTTGGATTATTTACAGGAAAGTGGGAGCCCTTCGTCGGGTATGGCTATGAAGATGCAAGATCGTCTGAGTACTTGATAATCAATGGTCAGGATGGCTGGCTGATGTTCAGCAACTAATTTACTGGTAAACTGGCTCTTTGTCCAGGAAAGGTATGTTTAATTTTGTCCGGATATTGGCCGGGAAAGGGTTAAGGCGATGATGATTTTTTATTCTGAGCCTATGTTCCAAAAACCACACATCCTTAGAATTGTGCCTGCTCTGATACTATGTTCAATCAGGTACATTGGGAGAAAAACTATTTTCCTTGATTCTCATTAACAGTACAACCGGGTACTTATGCTTTACAATTTTCTTAAAGTATGAAATAGAAAATCTCTACTAATGATAATTGCTAATCAAGATCAATACTATATGGTAAGTCAATATTCAGCTAACTATGGTATGATTTTATATTAATTTGTATATTATCAACACGAACATGACCTGCCATGACTTCTAGACCTAAAAACCCAAGGTCACAAGTCTGGTTGATCATTCTCTTACATTTGGTAGTGTAATACTTAATGCTATTGCAATTTGAAGTTTTCCCTTATTTTACAACTTCCGTAGTTTGTATATTGTTCCTAGCTATCACATCATGT
This sequence comes from Eustoma russellianum, assembly GCA_036186865.1. Classification (NCBI taxonomy): domain Eukaryota; kingdom Viridiplantae; phylum Streptophyta; class Magnoliopsida; order Gentianales; family Gentianaceae; genus Eustoma; species Eustoma russellianum. The sequence continues at coordinate 1,857,750 of AP025060.1, read as the reverse complement.
ACCAAATACAGAGTAAATGAACCAAAATGCACAAAACATTCTTTGAAATAGGCACTCTCCGATGTCTTTCCTCTTTTATGGAATCTCATCCTGCCATACTAAAACGGTAGGGGCACGTGATCTCTTAAATTTGAACGAATGGTATTTTCATTAATTTTCAATCATCTGGTACAAATCCTACTTATAATACATTTGAGGTTAACTACAATAAATGAAGGAAAATCTTCTCTGTAAGGCTGAGATTTGATTCTGGTATGAAATCTCTTTATTTTCTCCAATCATATGTTCTGATAATCTCGCTCAAGTTGAGTATCACTAATACCCAACTTGTACAACAACGTTTCAAATATTCTTCCAATCTCTGTCTTCGTAGAAATATATGTCAACTGATATTATGATCTTACAAATGGTACAACAACACATTCTTCGAGTTTCTCTTTAATGAAATGTATCTACTTCCACATTCCCAGACTCTAGCGATAGCTTTTGCTATTGTTGAGATATACTAAGTATTATTATTGTTGTTGTATCTACTTTCACATGCTTGGTTCGGTAATGCTGCATTGAATTTTCTGAAATGATTATTGCTGTCTTGTTATCTCACATTAAATGAGTCAATAGTTTAAGAGGGAACCTAATCTCATGCATCAACTTTTTCAGCCACAGGATCTCCACGACACCTTTTGCAATTCCTCTACACTCAGCTTCTGCACTAGATAAATCCGCCACTTTCTTTTTCTTGCTATTCTATGTGACTAAAATTACATCCCACCAAGGCAAAGTAACCTAAAGTGGACCTTCTATAGCTAGTATTACCTGCCTAATCAGCATCATTATACATTTTCATGTCTAGGTGTCTGTGATTTCTGAACATTATATCTCCTCTTGGTGTTCTCTTTAAATATCTCACTATTCTTATGTCTGCTTCCATGTGTGTTTTTCGAGGCTGTTGCATGAAATGACTCATTACTCAACCATCACAAGCAATATCTGTTATGGTAAGTGATAAATATACCAATTTTCCTACAAGACTCTGATATGTTTTTTGATTTGCCATCAAAGCCCCTTCCTTCCTTTGTAATTTATGATTTACCTCCATCAAAGTATCACTGAGTTTACAGTCTAACACTATAACTTCACTCAGTAAGTCCAGAACGTACTTTTGCTGAGATATAAAGACCCTTTTATCTGATCGGAGAACTTCAATCCCAAGAAAACTTCAATCCGTTTAAGTCATTCATTTCAAATTATGTAAATAAGTTCTTCTACTTCTTTATCGTTTTATGCAATAATCATATCATCCACATGTATGAACAGGCTCCTTAATAAGCCACCTATTTTCTTGAAATATAGAGTATGATCAGCGTTGGTCTCCCTGTATCCATTCTTCTTCATAGCTACTCTGAATCTTCTGAACTATGAACGAGCGAATGGTTTCAAACCATAGATTGCCTATCTGAGTCTAAAAACATCATTGTTCTGAACTCACTAGAGAAACTGGCAAAGATTCCATATACATCTATTCTTTTAGTTCTTCATGTAAGAAGGTGTCCTTGACGTCAAACTGATGAAGTGGTCAATCGTTGTTTGCTGCTGTTAAGAGCCGTACTCTGATAGTATCAATTTTTGCCACCTGAGAGAATGTTTTTGAGTAGTAAATTTCATACGTTTATGCATAACCCTTTGCCACCAGCTTGCATCACACACGCTTGATGAACCCCTTCTACCTTATACTTGATGGTGAGAATCCATCGACATCCTATTAGTTTCTTCTCTTGGGGCAACACACACCTCTCTCATGTCCATTTTTTTGGGCTTCCATTTTGATTTTCATTGCCTCCCACTACTTTTCTTTCTCACTTGCTTCTTGGACAGACTGAGGAATGGATTCCGAACACAAGGATGTAAACAACACCTTTACCCACTATGTAATCCTACCTCTAGTCATATTCACTTGGTATCTAGAAGACTGGGATACCCGTTTGGACGAGTACCGATCTGGTGGTACATCCCTACTCCTTCTCAGGAAAAGAACCCATACTTGTTGCTTATCAGATACAGTAGTACTACTGTATCATGCAAAATGAGAAGTTCACAAAGCGAGTAGTTCACTTACCTCTTGTTAGACATCTAACAAAAAAATACTCATGGATCTGTCGTGTAACATGATTAGAGCAACAATATCCTTTCTGATGGGTGGGATATCGGACAAACACACATTTCATAGCATAGGGTCTAATTTAGAGCATTTTTTTCCAGGTATATACAAACGCGGAGCGGCCAAAGATATGAAGTGAAAGAGTCAGAATTGAATGTATTATGGTCTGACTAGATAGGCTTTGTTATGGGGTTTTTGATGGAGGATTTCCGATTTAAGGGATAAGTCGTTGTGGCTATGGCTTTGGGCCAAAACGTTTGAGGAACATGAGAATCAAGCATCGTTATTCGGGTCATTTTAAGAACGATAGAATTTTTCCGCTCAGCTACTCCATTTTTATAGGATATTTGGCCATGTGGTTTGATGTACAAATCCGTGTATGCAGCGCAAAGTGCTCATAGTTTGACTAACATACTCTCTGCTGTTGTTGGAACTATGAATGTGGATTTTAGCATTATACTGAGTTTGGATCATTTGGACGATGTGGAAAATTTTTTCAGGCACTTCGGATTTATATCTTAAGAAGTAAACTCAAGTCATGTGAGAGAAGTCATTGATGAAAAACACAAAATATAAAAAATGACTATTATTAGACAAAGGTGCAGTTCCCACACATCAGAATATACATACATATACATAGGTATACATATAAATATGCGTATATATTTTGATTAATTAAATGGGGTGGTCAGATTTTACGAAGATTATCTATTAAACCCAAACTCGCGTATCCAATTTTGGTTTTCTGATCATTTAGTTAGCTTGTAGGGGAATACTGGCCGGTATTTGATTTGGTTGGAATGTGTTCTTTGTCTTATTTTCTTGAACAGAAAACAATAATATGCTTATAATTTTGAAAATTGTCTCTTCTTCATGTACGTTATGATGTTAGTAGTACACCATGATCCAACGTCATATACGCTATGATCTTAGTATATAGATGCGGTCATTTTGGTAATGTAGATCACTATATTGATCTCTCCATCTTACTATCAAAATAGTGACTTTATTATATTAGTATTGCGTCGTGCTAGTTCTAAATCTAGTCCCTAATTCTAAAACACAGAGCTAAATCGTTACAAATCAAGTACCAAGGAAATTTTGTAATTTTTATTTCTTCTATCGACTTCACGTATGATACTAAGAAGAGAGACATATTTTAAAGAAAATGGAAAAAATTATAGTGTGGTGCAAATATTTTCTTCCACTTAGATCCAAAACAAATTCGTTTCAACAAAATATAGTTGGGGCAACTTACCTTTACTTCTATGTCTGTCCATTCATTTTTTGGCATAAGTTTTGTTCCTATCCATATCGAAATTCAACGGGTTCAAAATGAGTTGGATTGAATCCAATTTCAATAGCTTGGATTAAATTACAATCTCAACATATGGGCGAGATGGTTATGCTTGAGATAGGGAAGTTCACCTGTTGTTTTTTGGGAAACGATGTAAATAGTATAACCAATGGACCAAAGTGAACCTTGATCCAAAAATACACTGTAATGGGGGTGCAACCCGTACAATGGTCAAAAGATGGCGAAGTAACAGGATGATTGCCATTAAATCCAAAGCAAAATGTGAACGTCAAGGCAACAGGCTGTCTGCCGCTATTTACTTGTAAATTCCAAAAGTATCTATACAGTAAACACATAACATGCTATGTGCATACCAAAGATCAAAATTAAAGACTGTAATTTGTACTTGACTATAGTGCTAGGCCTATGCATAACCCTAAACACATGTGTACAAATATGCCGAGTTACATCAGCTAGAATAAATGCAAAGTCTTCAAATATTTTCTTGTTCTTGCCTTGCCATATGTAATACACTGCTGCAGCAATAGAAATCTTAAAAGCCTTAAATCTAGGAGATTTTCTCCGCAATCTAACTTTAGCCCAGGCTAAAGTTCTGGTTAGATTAGGAAGGTTGGTCGCATGCCATTCTAGGCAGCTATCGAATTCCAGACCTGTAGCACAAGTGCACATTGAAACAATAAATGGTTTAATGTATCAGTAGTTGTTCCACAGAGCGCACAAGAATGATCTTGTATGAAAGTCATTTTGTCTTTAGTTTGCAATTTACTGAGGACTGCAAGCCAAAGACATGTGTTTGGGTGTTAAGATAGAGTCCCAAACAAAGCCAGCTCAAGGGACTTTTGACCCTTTAGGCCGAAAGGATTCATGAGCAGGCTTGGATTGCAAAGTGCCATTAATAACTACTGTTGGAGAAGACCAAGTGAGTTTTCAATGCTTCCTTGTGAATGAACTAGGGTATGCCGGATTAGAAGCAACTTTTTTGACAGTGGAGAATCCGATTTTGCAACCGGCCTAGTCCCACCACAAAAAAAGGCATATAGCGACAGACAAAAATCGTCGCCATTTCGTCGCTACAGGCATATAGCGACGAAATAGCGACGAAAACAGTAGGTCGTAATACGGCTTGTCGCAAAGTGAATTTCGTCGGTGAAGCGTCGCTATATTGGGACGGAAAAAATCTCGTCGGTGTTTCGTCGCACAATTGCGACAAAAATCTGTCAGGTCTGCGACCTGTTATTGCCGTCTTTTTTTCGTCGGTGTATTTTTTTCGTCGCTATTTTATATTTTTATTTTTTTTATTTCCGTTCTGTGACATTTTATTTCGTCGCAAAGTTTCGTCGGTATATCTTTTATCGTCGCTATTTTATAATTTTTTATTTTTTTTATTTCTGTTATGCGACATTTTATTTCGTCGCAGATTTTCGTCGGTATATCTTTTTCGTCGCTATTTTTAAATTTTTGATTTTTTTATTTCTGGTCTGCGACATTTCGGTTTCGTCGCAGGTTCGTCGCTATTTTTTAGTTTAATAATTAATATTAATTTAATATTAAATATTAAATATTTTTAATTTATTAATAATACAATATATTATTAATTAAATAGTTTTTATTATTATTTAATTTTTATAATATATTTTATTTTGTATATTAAATCATTTGTACGAATATTATACAGAAATACAGTACTTGCGTATTAAAGTTCGTATAATTAAACAACACAAACGAAATAGAATCCGTATAAATGTCATATAAAATATAAAAGTACAAAGAATATGTCAATACAATAAATGAAATAGATTGTACGAAAAATCAAAAAATAAAATACTATGCAGAGGAAGATGGAGGGGGATCATGCGGAGAAGAGTGACCATCAGGAGGGGGAGGCTGAGGCTGCGAGAAGCTGGAAATGATAGAGATGATGAGATGCAATAGCTGCGAGATTTGCTGGTTCGTCGCCTGCTGCACCTGCATCGTCTGCTGCTGCGCATGCTCAACCGCCTGCTGAAGCGCCTGCTGAAGCGACTGCTGTAGATCCTGCTGGGTCTGAGTCAGCTGCGACCGCAGTGCCTGTACACTCTCCTCATGATGCGCCCTGATGGTCTCCACCTCATGCTGCAGCACCGCATGCTCTGATTCCAGGCGCGAAATATCCTCTGGGGCCGCAGAAGGCGCGGAGGTGCTGGCCTCAGAGGAAGCACCTGGATGCAGAACTTCGGGAAAGAATCGTGGCGCTGCTGATCCAACCCCGTACACCTCCCTCTTCTTCTTATTCTGAGGGCCGACGGTCCGAACCGCATCCCAATAAGCGCAGTTCTTGTCGGCCTCTTCTCCCCTATGTGCAAGTAATCTGTTGTACTCGTCCTGAAATGAGAATAAGAATTGTTAGGGTTTAGGGTTTAGCAATAAAACAAACTAAGGAAAAAACAAATGATATCGTAGTCTACTTACACTGATGTCGCGGGCCTTCGCCGTGATCCAGTCCTCCGTCCCGTCGGAGGCTTTCTTCCGATGCGTCTTGTAGAAGAGATCGTAGGAGGCTGGCCACTCCCCCGTCTCCTCGTGCTGAAAGAATGAAATAAAATATGTTAGTGAAATCCAGAATTTTAAAAATTTCGGCATGACCTATTCGTTTATCAGAGGTATCCCGGCCTTAAAGGCCTATCCCAAGTCAAAGCAAAAATAAAAAGAAAAAGGCAAATGAACACATATACTACTTAAATTAACCATATACGAATACCAAAAAAACAACAGCGCAACATAAGAAATCAATGAATATAAATAATCCACTTAAGTCAATGAATGTAAATAGTCCACTTAAGTCAATGAATCTAAATAATCCAATGAAATCAATGAATCTAAATAATCCAATATTAAAATACTTACCATAGAACGCATCGTGGTGGTGTGGGAAACCGAACCACCTGAGTGTGTGGCAGGTGCTGGGCCCTGTACATTGCCGCTGCGCCGGTTCGCCGCGTTCCGGGCGCTACGGGCTTGGGTAGCAGGGTCCGTCCACCCTTCTATCCACCCCGCCCAGGTGGCCTCGGATACGTAGGCAGGCCTGGCAGAATTGGGGTCACGCTCCCACTTGGTCTTGTGCGAGTTGACGAAGTCCCTGTAGCGTTTGGCGGCCCTCTGCCGCCAGGCCTGCTCCACGTCGTGGGTGATGTCAGCTGTCCAGCTGTACGCCTTCTGCAATTATTATACGGAGGAAAAGTAAAAACGTGGTTAAAAAAGTAATGATCGATTATGTATCAAAAAGTGAAATTCATCAAATTTGAATACTTGAAACTCATCCCAGTAGAATCTACGTGTCTGCGGGGTGACACGGGACCAGGCATATCCAGCTGGGTCCTGCCTCAGGTGGAAGGACCGAGTGATGCAACCGGAAATCTGGCCCGAGTCCGGTGCAAACCTGAAAGAGGTGAAGTTGTTAGGAAAAAATAACGCGTAAAATATATTTGAAAACGTGTTAAAAAAATAAATCATTACTTACGTATGGGTATCATGTGACCAAAGGAGGGCACGACGCCCTGGTATGACACCCTCGTCCGATGCCGCATCAGACGCCGGATGAGGTGCTGAACCGGTGGGTGTGGGTGGCGGCGTAGATCGGGGGGTGCGGACCTCTCGGCAGACCATAAAAGGTCTGCGTCCGCAGCAAGAGCTGTGGTCGAAACCGACCCAAGCTGCTCATGCTGAGAAAGGAACATATTAAACTCTCCTGAGATGTCATGTGTAGATGGTGGGTAGGTGGATCGAGTCGGTAAACCCTCACTAGCCATCAGATCTGCAAGGGTGAAAAATTTAAAAGGCACATTCAACGAGTTTAGGGTTGGTTGGCCAGACAAATAAGATGTCCAAAAAATGACAAGTGTTTACATACATTTAATGCAATATATTAATAATTTTGAAAATTTCGGCATGACCTAGTCGTTTATCGGAGGTTTCCCGGCCTTAATGGCCTCTCCAAAGACAAATCCAAATCCAACAACATGACATGATTAACCAAACTACATAATCAAACTTCATCATCAAATTACACTTCAAAGTATACATCACTTGAACTTGATACTTAGCATAAATATGCATCACCTCTAAACAAATTACACTTCAAAATATACATCACCTCAACATCCTTATGATACATAACTTGTAACATGAATTATGCATAAAAATAGTAAATTAAAGAGACACTTCAAATTACCGCCATAGCCACCCCCGCCCTGCCAACAGCCACCCCCGCCCTGCCAACAGCCACCTCCGGCCCGCCAACAACCACTCCCGCCCACAGCCCATCCCGCCCCTACTGCCCAACCCGCGCTATTCACCACTCCAACCGCCCCACCCCGCCCCAACCTGCACCATCCAGTCGAACCCGCCGCACCCGGACCCCACCCACAGCCACCCAGCCCCACCCACAGCCACTCCGCCCCACCCGGACCCCACGCACAGCCACCCAGTCCCACCCAGCCCCACAGCCACCCATCCCCTCCGTCATCCCCTCCAACACCCAAGCTACACCACTGCCCCTCCGCCATCCCCTCCGCCATCCCCTCCAACACCCAGCCCCACCCAGCTCGCACCCCCTCCACAACCAGCCCCACCCCACAAGCCACCCAGCCCACACCCCCGCCACACCCAGCCCCACCCACAGCCCCACCTCGCACCCCCGCCACACCCTAGCCGCACCCCCGCTCCACCACAGCCCGCAACCCTGCCCACAGCCACCACCTCCGCCAACAAACACCCCCGCCACAGCCCACCCCTGCACACATCCGATATAACTAATCGGAAAAAATGAGGAAGAAATCATTAAAAACATTAAAAACGAAATATAACTAATTAAAATCATTAAAAACGAAATAGGAAGAAAAACTAACCGGAGAAGGGAGGTCACCGGAGAAGAAATGGGGATTTCGCCGGAGGAAGGAGGGAGATTTCGCCAGGGGTCCTGAGAGGGAGAAGTTCCGTGGGGAGGGGGGAAGAAATTGCGGGGGAAAGAAATGGGGAAGAAGAAGGGGGTTTTCGGCTTTTAGTCGAAAATTTTGCGACGCACTAGCGAAGAAAGTTTGTCGCTATTACTGTGTCGTCGCTAATTTCATGTGTCGTCGTTATTTCAAATCGGCGACGACACGTTTCGTCGGTAACTCTTCGGTACCATCAGTATTGAGAAAAAAATACTGCAGAATATAAAGTACTTACAGACACACATTATGTATATACATGAGTATAAGTACATCAACACATACACACTTTCACATAAAGAGGTACATAAAAAATTTTGACTAACGTCAATCTTCATTGTCATCCGCATCCTCATACGCATCTTCATTTTCATCTTCATTTTCATCTTCATCTACAAGCTCGTCGTCCTCTTCATCCTCGTATTCGTCTTCGCCAACATCTTCAATATTGTCAGCCGGTTGTATGTTGAGATGAATTTCGATGAAACCGTCGTTGGGGTCATTTAGAGGGAGGTTGTGCAGTTCAACATGTGTCGTATCCACAACGAGCGGTTTTCTTCTTGAAATGCGGCATCCATGCCATCTGAACCTGGCTGTATACTGACATCAAACTTGCTCGATTTCACTTTGCATACGGCTCGCTTGAGCTCGCATTCATCCTCGTTGTTGGATACGATAGATAGTACACCTGGGACGCTTGACTAGCCAAAACGAATGGATCGTACTTTCTGTACTGTCGCCCTTGGTGTATGTCTACCAACTTATATCGGTCGTGAACCTTTGTGCCAGCGCGATAACCTTCCTGAGTTGGATCGTACAATTAGTATTTGAATAGCACCACCCGCTTTATAGGCAATGCAACGACGAGAACCTATTAAGCGCGAATTTATTATCGCAGTTTGAAATTAGCGACGCTTTACCGACGAACTACCGACGCATGACGTCTCTTCACACCATTCGACGCTTTTCGTCGCTGAGGCGTCGCTAAGGTGTCGCTATTCCGCAGTGTCCGCACAGTTCCCGATGGTTACAACGTACGATGAGTTTACGTCGCTGCTAATTCAGACAAACCGTCACGCCGCACATATTACGTCGCTATGTCGTCGCTAATTCGTCGCTAATTCGAACGAAGCGTCACACTCGCACATATTCCCATCTTGATTAACGGTCGAAAAATTCGTCACATGTTCGTCGCTATGTCGTCGGTAAATTTACCTATTTATAACCCCACATCCTTACATTACACACATACAAAGTTATAAAACTTCAAAGTAACATCCTTACATTACACACATACAAAGTTATAAAACTTCAAAGTATGCCGCGTCGTTATATAAGAACCCCAAGGCGTGGAGGGGCAAACAGTGCACCTCCACAACGGCCTCCTCCTCAACCACAACCATCGGTTGAGCGGGAGGGTTCAATATCTGTGCATGGCCCAATGCCGCCAGAGGATCCTCAAGAACAAATGTCGGAACCGGATATCGACTATCGTATGCTTATAGCAAACATGCAGCAGCAGTCGAGGCAACTGCACAGCATGAACAGAAGGTTGCGCAAGTTGAAATTCAAATATTACAAGCTGAAGCGCCTCCTCAAAGAGTTCGAGAGAATGTGGCGGCCACTCTTTCTTCCGATGACGAAGAGCGAACGGCCCCTCTCCGCCTCTCTTTTAGATTTCTTTTTTTAATTTTTCGTCTTCATAATGTAAATATTTATTACTAAATGAATAACATTTTTTCCCAATCACCGCTTTCTTTTTCTTAATTCATACACGTGTTTAATCCTCGACGAATCTACGACGACACAGCGACGAATCAGAATACGAACGAAAAGTAAAACAAAACATTTGCGACACGCGGGTTTCATCGACAAAAAACCGACGATACAAAACGCCGAGAACCTACTAACCGACGAATTTATTTCCTTGTTTAGCCGTGTTTTGGACTTTTAGCGACATATTAGCGACGGTATAGCGACGAAACGCTACAAACTAAATAGCGACGAACAAAACACACAGAGTAGCGACGAACCACCGACAAAACACCGACGAAATTGTAACGAAAGGATTCACCTGACTACTTTTTTGTTAGCGACAATGCGTTTCATCGTAGTTTCGTCGCAATTAACGACGAAATTACGTTTATCGCAATTTCGTCGCAAATTACCGACGAAACACCGACACACCTTGTTTCGTCGGTGACTTTTTCGTCGCAAATCAAAATTTTTTTTGTGGTGTCCATAAGGTAGCAAAAAGTTTGTATCTGTGGTTGATCTGTTGTACCCAAAGCGTGTCTTTTTTCCTATAAAGGTCTAAGATGTGCTTTGCGAGTAAGGAAGTGTTCCAAGACTTAAAGTCAATTACCCCTAAACCACCTTCTACTTTTTGCAAACAAACTTGTCTCCAAACAATTAAGGTCTTCCTGTTCCCAGAGGTCGTGTTTCCCCATAGAAAATGCAAAACAAATTCTGTTAATTTGTTTAAAGACAGCGACTGGAATGGGAAGGGCACGCAGCCAAAAATAATTTCAATTTCAAGAAAGTCAAAATTTAAAGCATGATGCTTGACAAATAAATTATATTCTTTCTTTAAGGCGGTATCAAAAATTTATTAACGTCATTTGTACGCAGTTAATGTGTTAAACTATGCCTTATCGTGTATCGAGACAAAAGTTTATGTTGACTGTTTGACGAAATCACCACTCCTAGTAACCTGCCTTCCGGTCTGTGGATTAGGCTACTAAAACTTGCCTCAAATTTATGTTTCTCTCTATTTACCTGATTGGGCACTCGAGAATAGTCAAATAAAATGTATCACATTTATTAGTTGAACAAATTGGATTTTTTTTTACTATCAAGTACGATTATGACAAGATATTTTCTATCACATCTTCAATCATATCTAGTGAGATTATTTTATATAAATAAGTTTAGTAAAACTAGAATATACATGTCATGTTCTTATTAAATGACATAAAAAACGTATAAAAGATGTAGTAGAAAATATGGTAGAAGGCGTATGCAGTTGTGACGGGGTTGATGTGTAAACTTTAAAACAAATCCGCATATTTTTTTCTCGGTTGACATTAGTCACATTTTGGAAATGCAAAACAAAATCCATCTTCCAGTTCCTTTTTCTTACCTCACATTTTCTCAATTTCCACCTGCAACAACAATGGAACCCCCGACAACAGCTGATGATAATGTATCTACTGAACATACACATCAAGAACATACAGAATATCAAAACACTAGTTTGTCAATACCTCCCAGGCGTTCCACCAGAACCAAAAAGCCACCCAGTCACCTGACACATTATCATTGTAACCAGACATGTTATCCAATTGAACAGTGCAGACATATGATAATTGTGCCTCTAAGTTTAAAGCATTTAATGTTAATATTGATGCTTATTATGAGCCTAACACTTTTGTTGAAGCAATTAGGCACAGGGAATGGATTGAAGCCATGAAAGCTGAAACTAAAGCACTGGAAGAAAGCCAGAACTGATATATAGTGAAATTGTCAGCAGACAAACAGCCCATAGGGTGTAAGTGAGTATATAAGTTGAAGGTAAAGGCTGATGGATCAATTGAAAGGCATAAAGCAAGGTTAATGACAAAAGGTTTTACACAACAAGAAGGGGTGTATTATCACGAAACTTTTTCTCCAGTTGCCAAATTAACCACAGTTAGAACTCTGTTGGCATTAGCTGCAGCTAAAGGATGGATTTTACATCAACTAAACATTAACAATGTCTTTTTACATGAAGAGCTTGATGAAGAAATTCACATGAAGTTGCCACCAGGATTTGAGAGTACAGAAGAAAATATGGTGTGTAGACTTAAGAAGTCATTATATGGATTAAAACAAGCAAGTAGGCAATGGAATGAGAAATTAACAAAGGCATTGCTATCAAAAGGATTCAGAAGATGATACCATGACTATAGCCTGTTTACTTATCAGATGAATGGAACATTGCTTTATCATCTTATATATGTTGATGACATAATCTTAGCAAGCAACAATAAATCAGCTATTGACTGGATTAAGGAGTACCTGCACTCAGTATTTAGCATTATGGATATTGGTATTCTCAAGCATTTCCTTGGGCTAGAAGTTCCAAGGAGCAAGAAAGGGATAGCCTTGTCACCGAGAAGTACACAATGGATTTTCTAAAAGAATATGGGATGGCTGCCTGCAAACCGTCTAAATCTCCTATGAGCTCAGGAATCAAACTTACGAATGGAGACTCTGAATTATTGACTAATAATACCTTTTATAGAAGGATGATTAGAAAGCTGATATATCTAACTATTACTCGTCCAGACATAAGTTTTGCAACACAACAATTAAGTCAGTTTTTGGAAGCACCCACTGTCAATCATCTGCAAGCAGCATATAGAGTTTTGAAATATTTGAAAGCAAGTCCAGGACAGGGAGTGTTCTTCCTATCAGAAAATGATTTGAAGCTAAAAATATTTACAGGCTCACATTGGTCGGGATGTCAAGACACCAGAAGATCCATCCCAGGATTCTGTGTATTTCTTGGAGATTCTATGATCTCATGGAAATCAAAAAAGCAATCTATGGTCTCCAGAAGTTCAGTAGAGGCAGAATACAGATCAATGGCTTTAGGGGCTTGTGAGGTACAATGGCTTACTTATCTTTTGACAGATCTTGGAGCAGAATTACAACAACAACAACAACAACAACAACGACAACAATCATACCCAGTATATCCCACCGACAGCACAAGCTATCGTCAGGGTCTGGAGAGGGTGAGACCTTGGAGCAGAATTAAAGAAGCCAATTGCATTGTACTGATAATAAGAGTGCAATGCCTATATTTGGAAATCCTGTTTTTCATAAAAGAACGAAACATATAGAATTGGATTGTCATTTTGTTAGAGAAATGGTGCAATATGGCCTTGTGAAACCTATGACTATTTCAACCTCCAATCAGCTTGCTGATATTTTTACAAAACCGATGGATGTAAGAAGATTTCAAAAGCTGCTGAGAGCATTTAACATTGTACACATTTTTCAAATGGCCAGCTAGCGGGTGGGTGTTGATGAAGATGAAAGTTCAGCAGCAGCATGAAGAAGAAAAGAAGAGTGTAAGGTCACGTGAAGAAGAAGAGAAGCATGGAAAGGAAAAACTGAGAATTGAAAATACTCAAAGATACAAATGGCGGGAAGGATCAAGGACACAATAGGAAGATTACATTGTGTAGATATTTTTGTACCATAGTTAATTCATTCTTATACTGTAGTTAGGTAGTTAGAACCATAGTTAAGTTTCTTGAGCTAGAGGAAAGAGTTTTATATATAGTAGTTGGAGGCATGATCAATATGAAGTGAGAAAAACCTTTCCGGAAATCTTCTGTGCAACGCTCGCTGCTTTTTTATTTCCTCTGGTTCCATTACTGTAGTTCAATTTCTTCATCTTTTGATTTCATTATCCTTCATTATCCAGATTGAAGTTACAGCAATCTACTTCTTCAAGCTAATATTTTCTGTTTTGATTGATTATTTACAGCTAGTGTACTAGTGAAAGGGATTTAGTAAACATAAATAGACAGCTTCCGATATCAAAATAGTCATAGCCGTGTATATGCACAAATAATGAGAGATTGAGGCAAAAATAAAAAAGTGCAAAGTCAACCTAAAGAGTAGAGAGTATCTAAGCCACTAAGTATACACTAAGATGCCCCTATATCCTACCTAAACCTCCTTAACCTTAATCTTCTGCCTCCATGAACTCCTATCCTGAACCATATCATCAGAGATGTGCAAATCTAGTAAGTCATGCTTAATCCGCTCATCCCAAGTCAGTTTGGGCATATCGTTACTCCTCTTCCCCTCTACAGTGAGGCTTTCAACTGCCCTGACAGACGTCATTGTTTGTCTCCTCTTGACAAAGTCGAAGCTTGAACACAAAGGAGTATACAGTCAGATGCTAACGCTTTATATTATTTATAACGGTCTTAAGGTAGTAAGACTTCTTCTGGTCGGAAAAAATATTTGGTTGATGAAATTGAATTTGTTCTATTGCAAAACTTTAGCAGGTATAAGAGTACCACCATTTATTGCCAGCTCAATAGTTCACATACATATCAAAGGAGTACATATCCAAGGATTTTTTTTTTTTTTTTTTTTTTGCAACACTTACAAGAGTAATCTAAGTATTGCACAAATATTCCCCCTATATAATCACACTGAGCTTTACGGTTCCACCAGAATAAACATCTATGATTGGTCTCCACTGTTGCTATAAGATCAACAACACTCCTCACATATCCAGCAGCAGCACAGTGCAAATAGACTGAAAGAAAGAAAGGGGAAAAAAAAGAATTGTCACTTTCTGTGTTAGTATGATATTCTTTGTTAAAAGACTCAAATTCAAAATTATTCTTGTAACACGTCCCACGTCGGAAAGAAAATAAAGCAAGACTTTGTATATAAAAATGAGTCTAAACATTAAATGTCAACTTAGTTATTTTTGTATCAAAAAAGACATAAACTCGAAAAATTTATATGTAATGCTGTCAGACTCATAGTAACATTGTCAAACACAAGTTCTGGATATTATATTGTCCTCAAACCAATCCAAGTTGTAGGACAGTACACTTCTTCTCGAAGGAGAAGTTGTGTAATCGTTACAATATCAAATCATAAATAATATGTAACGATTTTCATGCAAGTTAAAGAAGTTATATGTATATGTTTACCAGCCTTCAATGAATCCCCGATCTCCTTTTGGCTTCGACTTTGAAAACCACTTCTCTTTTCCATTCTTTTTCCCAGACTGAGGATCTTCAGTAGGATAGCCTTCACAAAATAGAACAATAACTAGTTAGTAGTTTCTTCAAGCAAAAACAAAAAAGAAGAAATGTCCCCGCAAGGTTCTTCTTTGGTTCTTCCAACTGAACCATTCCGCGAATACGTAGTTGGCACCAAACCGCAAATATATAGACCTTGGATCATGTTAATTTACATGATCCAATAGTCGACATGTTGGCAGAATAATTCAGTTGGCTTATCTAAGAAAATCCTCACAAGTTGATAGGAAGAAAAGGGAGCAAGGGTGAAGGTTAAAGAGTTGATGAAGTCATGAGAAAGACGTATACCTACAGGAGGTGGTTGCGGTCTGTCCATCTGGGTAATAAATGAAGCCAAATACTAAGACAATATGGTGCTAGCTTGCTATTTAGCCGTGTGGAAACTATGTAGCCTCTACTGATATTTATACGCGGGCGCGCATGCACACTCATACACACATATATATTTGAATTAGGGTGGATCATAGAACAACTACAAAGGTTGCTGCTTTGTCACCTCAAGTTCATGGGTTCGAGTCTCTTCTTGCACAAAAAAAAATGTAAGGTAAAGCTACGTACATTAGATCGCGAACCGATCATGCTTCTCTCCGGACCCTACGCAAACTCGGGAGCCTAGTGCACCGGGAATTTTTTTCTATGCTTTGAATGTTGGCTACGTTTACAAGTTTTTGGTCCTTTTGGATTTCTGTAGTAGGTTTAACCAACACTGTGTACGTAGATTTTTACTAAGATCATATATATGTGATATCTACATATCAGATCTGTAGGTTATGCTACTAAATTATTATATAAGTTTTGCAGATATTGTATAGTTTTTTTCCAAAAAAATTAAAATTGGAAGTCCATTCAGAGAGACCAAAGATTACTCTACATGATCTCATAAAATTTGAACACCACCCCCTCCCCTCTCCCCCTCTCTCCTTTCTCTGTTACAGATTCTTTTCTTTGTCTTGTGGAGGAAGTGATCAAAAAGCAGGAAAAGTGACACAGAAAGTGGTGTAAACAGTTGGAAATTCCGTGTAAACTCTATGGGGCTTTATTCTCTAAAATTTCTTTTTGTGGAAATTTATTATATAATGATCCGAACATATTCCCCACTCCAACGTTATTTAGGGATGTATGAACGAGGATTCAACTTTTTGGCATGTGTTACATAACTTTAGGAAACGTATCATTTCTGATCATGAATGATAAGTGAGTTTAATACGAAGAATGCTACAATTTTGTAACTGCACATTTCGTTGCTGTAGGCGTGGTTGAAATCTCGCAAGTTTTACCATTAAAACATGCATAACAACAAAAACATTACCTTATTGCTTTAGAGGTTCCCGGCTAAGACGGGATAAGGGCCGGATGTACACAAACATACACATGTTTTAGAAACACACGGAGGTTGTTTTCCGATGACCCATAATAAAAATTGCGTCAAGTTGTGTCGATCAACTGTTAATTCACAATATAAGAACTGTAGCCAATTTAATGAGTCCTTTTGTTTTATTCTCTCATATTCTAAAGTCAAGGAAGAGTATGTGCTTGAATCCATTGGAAATGGAAAAGATGCATAATAACATAGAACCCCATAAGATATTTGGAGAATTTATTGTAGCGCCCCGCTCCCGAGCCTAGCATCGGGAACAGTGCACTCGCCGTAGCCTGCTACGAGGACTGCAAAAAGTCGTTCAAACTTCTTTACACGTCAGAACTGATGTAGATATTTTTTACGGAAACAATAATAAAAGAAATAAACGTCTCGATTAATCAAATCCATCAGAAATAAAATCAAATACAAGGTTGACGAAACCCGTTAAGTCAAATATGAAATAATAAACTCAAATAATAAACCTAGGTGGAGGTCTATCTAACTATCCCTAGAAACAAGCTTCCGGTCAACAAGATCACTTCTTGAGCCCAGCTCGCTCTTCTCAGCTTGCGTAATCTGTCCCATCCTCGATAAACATATACACGCATAATCATGCTCACCTGTGGAGGGGAGATAGGGGATGAATGATGGGAGTTACTCGTAGGTTACCCGTCTTTCCCGAAAAAGGACTGTCACATACTGAGTCAGGTAAAACATAAAAGCATGTAAAGCAGAAACAGATAAATAAATAAAGCAATAAAGCATAAATAAAGAAATAGCACATACCCGACCCGATCCGTATCCCAAAACGCAGCATTGAAACAACTTAATGACAATATCAACAACAATCAGAATAATAACAAATGCAATGCGCAACTTCATGATGCATGCTCTTCTATCTCCATATCATACGCAGCCATTTAATACCACACGTTATGCTCTTTCTTTTCCATGATATGCTATGCATGTTTCGGGTCCTATTAGGTGAAGGTAACTGTTATTACCAACACTCATCACACACCTCGTCAGGCCACACGTCACGTAGGACCACACGGCTCATAGGCCAAATGCAATGCTCGTGCCATGATTGCTTCACACTTTCACACTTCTGTTTCTCCTATGTTGCATGCTCCGTTCTATGTTGCGTATTACCTATATTGCGTAATTACTCTATGTTGCGTGGGGTTCATTATTGTATTTTATCTTCTACCGTCATTTTATCTTTCTAGACTTTATTTTAGGTTTCTACACATTATTTTTTTTCCCTAGACTTTCACACACTTTAATCTTATTTTTAGATATTTTTACCTTCCCCTAATATTTTTATTTCTTTTAATTTAATAATGGGTTTCTAGATTTTTTTCTTATTTTTAAAACTTTTTAATATTAAATTAATTAATTATATATCTATATAATTTTTTTCATTTCTTTTCGTCCAACACATAGGTTTTTTTAATCTACTAAATTATAATCTCTAGATAATTATATTATTTATACATTTAACAGTATTATTATTACTACTATTATTATTGTTATTATTATTATTAATATTATTATTATCTTTACCATTATTATTTTAAACTGCAGGCCCTTTCTTTTTTTTTCATTCGGCCCAGTACCATTTCTAGGCGATCCAGTCCGCTATAAATCTTGCGGCCTGCTGGCCTCTAGCCCGCTAGCCCTTTACATTTTTTTTAAGTTCCAGTCTTGATTTGGGCCGGCTGCTAAGACTGGCCCGCTGGCCCTCTAAGGCTGGCCTGCTGGCTGCAGGCCCCTCTTCCCCCTTTTTACTTTTTTTTAATGAACTGCAGTTTTGGGCCGCTTTTTAGGCCCGCCGAGGAACAGTGGACGGCCTGGCTGGCAGGCCCTGCTGTATACGGCAGGCCAAGCCTGCTACTCCTTTATTTTTTTTTTTCATTTCTTAAATTTCTTAAACTCTAAATTCATTCAAAAATTCATAACTTATTCGTTTTAGCTTCGATTTACCCCAAACCAATTCCATTGGACTCCATTTAACGCCCCGGGCACACTGAAGCTGAGCACGTCAGTGTATGACTTACACGTGCCGCTCAGGGGCACGCGTGGGCCACACACGCGGCCCTTTGCAGCCGCGCGTTTGTTACACTCGCCTTCCTCATGCGCGTTTTTTGATGTACTGAACCCATTCCAACCTATTTTCCTGCTATGTGATTTACATCTAAGGCCAAACACGCAATCTTCATACCAAAGATAAAGAATTAGAGATAAACATATAAAGAATAAACGTACAGTCATAAACAAACAATCCCAATACAGAATGCTACGGAATCCAAAGCAATCCGACAGAGGGAAGGGTAACCTACTTCTTGAATACAAACTCACTGACAAAAGAAGTGTTGGATTTGACGTGGGTGGCCAATTTCTTTTCTTCCTTTCCCCTCCTCTCTCTTCTGTTTTTCCTCTTTTTTTCCCTTCTCTCCTGCCATGACTTCATTCTCCTTCACTCTCTCTATATTTTTTTTTCTCTCCCCTAAGAGTTGTCGTTTGTGTGTGTGGTGAGGGAGTAAATTAGGGGTTTTAATTTTAGGACGGGCCGAAATTAGTGGGGAGTGGGGGAGGTTATGGAAAGATTGGGGGAAGTGGGGTTATGGGTAGTTAATTAGGATTAATTTTTTTTTAAAATTCAGATTTTTAAACTTAATTATTGATAATTAATTTACTTTTTTCCTTTTAAAATTTACGGTTACTACATCTTACCCCCTTACAAAAAGTTTCGCCCTCGAAACTTGCATATTACATAGTCAACACTTAATTTAGTTCTACTTGATCTTTTCACCTAGATGACGATCTAGATAAATATCCCTTTCGTTTTCCAACATGCTAAACACTTCACTTCTTTATCACAAACTAAGGTCTCAAAGTCATTCCTTGTACACCAACAGGGGAATTTCTGATCCATTGTCCTTTTGTTTATTAAAATCATTACCTAACCTATCTATGATTATCGAATCAATCTTAAGGGTATTGTCATCATACTGGCTTCATAACTTAATCGTCGGTCTATATAGTACTTATATGAGCAACCTCTAAAATCAGTTCTTAATTGTACTATCTTTTTTTTCTTTTTTTTACTTCTTGTCCACCAAACTCATCCCTTAAACCGTATGTATTTTCAGAATCTGTCTTACTCTAGTGCGATTTATTTCAGTCATCACTAGCAGCCTCATAAGATGATCTAGTCCTTATAGGGTTCAATCATTTACCTAACTCTCTATAATTCATACTTACAGACTTCCACTTATACCATCGGACGTGTATCACTCAACTTATTGCAACCGACAATTCTAACTTCTTAAACTAATCATATATGATCGACTACCTAGATATATAACTAATCTTGAATGTAGTTTAAGTCCTCCAATAGACCAACCATTACGCTTCCTTAACACGGAACCAAGTCTTCAAAATTAATTTTTATATACTTACAAGCTAACTCTATGATCATGTTCTTTTTTCTTCGGAGATATCATCAACCTAATATGAATTATGTGTATGGACAATATTTTTTTTCTTTGAGTAAAAACGTGACCTACATGGCTATAATTTGAAACATAACTTTAATGGTTTTAAAATAATACCATTCTTATTTATTTAATTTTTTTGTAAACAAAATTAGAGATAATATACTCGTTTTCGCAAAACGGTGTTTCAAATGACCTCTCATAAAAAAACAATCATATAACTTGTTCGCAAATTGTTTTGGTGAAATGATATTATAAAAGTTGAAACGTGATAATGTAAGGTTTTATAAAACGATTTGAATACGGTACCTTTTGTTCTCTATAAGAAGATATATATTTTGAAAGTTACTTTTTTTTGTTTCACAAAAGTTACGTAATTTTATCGCAAGCGGATAAATAATTTCAAAAAAAATTTATCAGATAGACTGCTTGCGATATCGATAGTCGTCAGGTAAAATTAATTTTGACTAAAATAGGTGTAATAAACGGAAATTTGAAATCTTGTGTAATGAACATGTCGTTTTTGAAGAACATCATTAGTTTAAAAGTTTTTCCCTTTTTAAGGTCTTTAAAAGAATTGATTTTTTTTATTATGTTGATATACAGATACAGAGAAGAATTTAGCGTTGTAAAGTTTAATAGACTACAAAAAAATAATGAGACTCAATAAGGTATTTTCGAAGGCAAAAATTTTTAAAGTACTTGTTAGAATTTGGTTATACATTGGTGTACGTGCTTATATACAATGTCTATCCATTTGAAAAATATATCAGTCCAATATTTCATATAATTCTACAGATCCTTTTTTTCCGGATAAGGTATCATATGTACAGTTCTTTATAAATCTTACATTTGTCTACTTATGATAAAATCTTTAACTTAAATTGGTCTAATCATAGCATGGCACACTAATTATTGATCGACTTAAGGTGTTCTAATTCACCATGCTGCCGCGCCCATACTGATCCACTGTACCTCGTTACTTGGTTATTTGAACCACTAATTTTATTCTAGTTCATATGCAAAACAACCACTACTTGTTCATGCACGGCCTATTTTAATTCGAGCCTACTAAATTCAAGTCAAGTGTCTCGATGTCAACACTTAACCAAAAAAGTTTGTAAGGATTCATCATTCCCATGTACTTGTTATAGTCGATTCACTCCTTTTGCTACCGATCGATATCTATAATGAGACTAATATTGTCGTCCTACTTAATAACCCTAGATTTCAACATCTTAGCCCTAGGCTATAAATTCCCTCGTATGATTCTCTTATTAAACGCTACTGATTATAATGCTTATGAATCGTTACTTAGCTTATATCATTTCTTTATAAATCATCTCTTAGTATCTATCTTACTATAATAATTCATTCCTTAGTATGCTACTGTCCAAGCAGGGGTATGGGCCTGTTTTGCTTTACCCTAATGGTACAGGTCCCATGCTGCTGTTGCGGTGAAGCAGCCCGAGTTACTGCCTGACCTACTAATACGTCACTAGCGTTTGCAGTCGGATGTTCTGGTTAACATTTTAATTTATTCAAATTAATTATATAGTATTCCACTAGGTTACTAAGATCACGGCTTAAAGAGTTATGATCAACTTAGGTAAGGTAGAATTATATGGGATACCGTAGGTATACGTGTTTCGGGTATACGTGTTTCATTAACGATCGTCTCATTAACTCTGAGGTCATAATTTACTTTTAGGATTATTCTTAGTATCATCATTTCTTAAGTATAAGATCATATCTTATTTCTAAAATCATGCTTAGTGTATAATCAATGCTTATGAATAACTTCAGTACTTATGTCTAAGGTCAATTCTTAATCGGAATCGTTACTTATGTTTAAAATTGTGACTTATGTTCAGGATCGTCGCTTATAACTGAGAGCAGTACCTATGTTCTTGATCATTGCTTATGTTCAAATCATAACTTATGTCTAAGATTGTGACTTAGGACAAAATCGTAACTTAATTCCTAATATCATGGACTAAATCTATATTCCCGCCATGGATCTAGAACCATTCTTTGAAGATCGTACTCTCGGTGTGTAGTACCTCTTGGACTCATTCTGAAATTAGATCTAAGAGATCGGTGGGTGTCAGTTGTGCTGTTCCACCACTCCTCCGCATCTCCTTGTCGAAGAATCTCCGGTCCAAGTGTGGTGGTGGAGGCAGTGTCTGCTAGTTCAACAATTGGTGTTACTGTGCTAAGGTGTTAGTCATGGTGATTATGGCATCTTCAAGTGCTTGGGGATGATCCCCTAATTCTGGTAGTTCCCACTACTATTTCCGTTATTACGACTTGTTCACGTCTTTCCGGTATTTTCTAAAATTTTAGAACGGTCGAAATTATATTTATTTAAATACAGGCTATGTAGAGCCCCGACCCGGACAGCGGAATCCGAACCGGTGCACCCGTCGTAGCTTACTAAGAAGACTACAAGACGTCTCATCTCTCGATTACACATCATCAATGACGTCAGAGAAATAAATGCGGGAACACGTATCTCATAACTCTACACCATCAATGCAGTACACCAAAAGATAAAGTGAATATCAGTAACTTGTTATGGACGCAGCCATCTAAATCCTCAAATGAAATAAGAATCGGAAATAACAAGAATCAGTCTAAAACAATCCCTCAACACGCTCTAGGCATCCCATTCTGCCCACTCGCCGTCATCCTCAATGAAAATCATATCGTACTCAGGCTCTCCTGCATCACAAAGGTAGTAACCTTAGCGAAAAAAACGCTAGCAAGTAACCCTCTTATAAGACATACCGGATCAACACATGGCAAGACATGAGTAATATATAATTCAGGGGGTAGTGGGGTACATGTCTTGTATACTTTCAAGAGCGTAGATTTATCAGTACAAGAACATAAGTACAGTAATTCATAACATTCAACAGTTAACTATCAATCAAATCACGTATCAATCATACCAAACCGACTCACGTGATGCATGACAAAATATGCACTACACTACACAGTCCCAAATGCATGGACACTTTCTCTTCAAAACAGTGCAATGCATGTCACAATGTCCGGTCTCGTAACTTTATACCCTGTAACGCACCCCGGCTTATATTTCCATCCCGGTTAACGTTACAGACAACTTTATACCCTGTAATGCACCTCGGCTTATATTTCCATCCCGATTAACATTACAGACAACTTTATACCCTGTAACGCACCCCGGCTTATATTTCCATCCCGGTTAACGTTACAGACAACTTTGTGCCCTGTAATGCACCTTGGCTTATATTTCCATCCCGATTAACATTACAGACAACTTTATACCCTGTAACGCACCCCGGCTTATATTTCCATCCCGGTTAACGTTACAGACAACTTTGTGCCCTGTAATGCACCTCGGCTTATATTTCCATTCCGATTAACATTACAGGCCACCTTCGCAAACCTGTGCCGAAGCACAGCTCTTTTCAAAACAATATGCAAATGCAAGTGCCATGATGCAAGACTCCTCATTTCAATCACATTCTTCGTTCACATATTCAATTCATGTTCACATATTCAATTCACATTCAGTATCAAGCAACCACACAAGATTTCCATCACTTACACATCAATGCTTATGCTTCAAGCTAGGTCGTCAACACTTAACCTTGATTCTAAAATTCACAAACCAACGTGAATTCCCCCACATTCCTCCATTGATCTTCATAAAACCTCATACATTCATTTCCTAACCCTCCTAGTTCATCCACGTTGAAATCTGATTCGAATACCCTTCGAATTCTCCAAATTTGGCTCACCACCTTAAGTCATGTTCCCAAGTCTTAGACTAACTTCAATCAGGTCCTAAGAAGTCTCTAAGGTCACCCAAAGGGTCCCCTAGCTTCCCTCTTTCTTCCCCTATTTTCTCACAAAACTGAAGGACATCATCCTCTCACATCGATCAATCGATGTGACATCATACCCTCACATCGATCGATCGATGTCCATCAGAGAACATCGATCTCTCAGCCTCTCCTACATCGATCGATCGATGTCCATCAGAGGACATCGATCTCTCAGCTCTCCCTACATCGATCGATCGATGTCCATCAGAGGACATCGATCTCTCAGCCTTACCCTACATCGATCGATCGATGTCCATCAGAGGACATCGATCGATGTCAGCGTTTCTCCAGAATTTCTTCTGCGAATTTCTACAGAAAATGCAGACCTTCAACCAACGTTTCCCCAATTTCCATCCCATTATTCCAAGCCTAACTACACTAGCAATCCATGCTTAATTCATCACGCAAAACCTCCTCAAAACCCATCACGCGTTCAAGCCTAAAACGCACATCGTTCATCACAACGAACCCCAAAAGATCTCACCTTTCCTCCCCCAAACCCTATCCAACAATGAAGGCACATCAAGAAGGGTTTATGGGATAGGGATTTGCAGGATCTCAAGTAGTCAACAACCACAAAATGATTTTCAACATATAATGGCCAAATTATCAACACCAAAAACACCTAAATCACATATAGAATTCACGGAAGGAAACTACTGCATGGTGATCCAATTTGATATCAAAACTAGACCTTTTTCTTTCGCAAAACGTAAGAACTTATAAGTAGATTACTTGCCTTTGATTACTCGAAGACGGATTGGAGTGAATGAAGAAACGGGTTGAAAATCTTGAAGCTTTCTTCCCTAGGGTTGCAAAGGGGAAGGAATCGCCTAAGAGGAGAGGAGATGAACGTCGGTTTCTTTCTGTGAATGAGAGAAACTGACGTTCAGTCAGTTTTTATATGGAACGGGGAAATTTGAGTTCTAAATTAAATCTATTATCTTATTTATTTTAAAGGATAAATTTCCTAATATCTAATTCAAAATTAAATCCTAATTAATTCTGATATTTAAACCCTCAATTAATCCCCATTAATCCTATTACTTAATTCGAAATTCATTACTGTTTACCGTCATTAATCCTATTTAATTTCTTCTTTATGTTTTAAATTTTCTACGGAAGGTGCGGGGCATAACATTACACCCCCTTACAAAAATTTTCGTCCTCGAAACTTGGCGTACCTTATTGGAAAGATGTGGATATAGCTCCTTCATTTGTTCTTCAAGCTCCCACGTGGCTTCACGCTTCGTATGGTTACTCCACTGTACTTTGATATACGGAATTACGCGTCTGCGTTGGACTTGATCTTTCCTATCCACAATCTTCATTGGATGTTCTTCATATGAGACATCTTCTTTAACATCCAATGGTTGAGCTTCAAGGATATGGCTCGGGTCCGATATGTATTTTCTTAGTTGGGACACATGAAATACGTTGTGGACTTGTGACAAATTCGGAGGTAAGGCTAACCTGTACGCTCTTTCACACCAACTTTACCAAGTACCTCGTATGGACCAATATATCGAGGGCTTAGCTTGCCCTTCATTCCGAACCTTGCAACTCCCTTGGTGGGTGAAACTCGTAGATAAACCTTTTCACCTTCCTCAAACTCCAAGGGTCGTCTTTTAGTATCGGCCAAACTCTTATTACGGTCTTGAGCCACCCGTAACCTCTCTCTTATCACTTTCACCTTCTCAATTGTTTGCTCCACCAATTCTGGTGCAGTGATTGTCCTTTCCCCAAACTTCGTCCCAACAAACTGGGGACCTGCACTTCCGTCCGTATAAGGCTTCAAATGGCGCCATGCCAATTGCACTGTGATAGCTGTTATTATATGAGAACTCCATCAACTTCAGCATGCTATCCCAGTTTCCTTTAAAATCCAAGGCGCACGCTCTCAACATGTCTTCCAAAGTTTGGATGGTCCTCTCGGATTTTCCATCCGTTTGAGGGGTGGTATTGCAGTACTCATTCTTAACTCCGTACCCATGGCTTTCGGGAATGCCCTCCAAAAATTAGAGGTAAACTTGGGATCACGGTCTGACACAATACTGACAGGACTCCGTGCAAACTCACAATATTATCCACATAGGTGTTGGATAGTTTCTCATATGAGGTACCATGTGGCATGGCTATGAAATGGGCTGTCTTCGTTAAACGGTCTACAATCACCCAAATCATCTCATTTCCATTGCTGGTCTTGGGTAATCCCATCACGAAGTCCATAGTCACGTGCTCCCACTTCCATTCTGGAATCTCTAGTGGCTTCATTAAACCACCAGGTCGTTGATGTTCGGCCTTAACCTGTTGGCATACCAATCTCTCCACATACTCTGCTATGGTTTTCTTCATCCCCATCCACCAATAGTTCCGTTTGAAGTCCTTATACATCTTTGTGCTGCCGGGGTGGATGGATAACCTTGAGTTATGAGCTTCGCGCAACAACTCCTTTCGAAGCTCATCATGGTAGGTACACACAACCTATTTTGAAACCATAAACTTCCATCTTCTCGCAATTGGAAATCTTTTACTGGTCCCGCAGCTAGTTTGTCACGGATTCCTCTTAGCGCTGTGTCACCATACTGCGCTTCTTTGATTCTGTCCACCAAGTCTGGACTGATGGATAAAGCCGTCAGAACATTCGCCACTGAGTCCACCACTTCGAGGTCAAACTCCTCAATCTCTCTTTCCAATGGAGACTGTCTTGTGTGGCTAGACTTTCTGCTCAATGCGTCCGCCACTCTGTTAGCCTTACCCGGACGGTAATTGATGGTTAAGTCATAATCCTTAAGAAACTCCAACCATATTCTCTTTCGCATATTTAGCTCCTTCTACGAGAATAGGTACTTCAAACTCTTATGATCAGTGAATACAGCACATTTCTCTCTATATAGTAGTGCCTCCAGATCTTAAGAGCAAATACCACAGCTACGAGCTCCAAGTCATGCGTCGGGTAATTCTGCTCATATGGCTTCAATTGTCTTGACGCGTACGAAATAACTCGTTCATTTTACATCAAGACACAACCTATAAACAGAAAGTTAATTCAAGACTAGCATATGTATACACAATGCATTAATTGTAATGGTGTACATACCTAGTCCTTTCTTGGACGCGTCACTATAGATCACGAAACCGTCGGTGCCGGAGGGTTGTGCCAACACCGGGGCTGTGGTCAATCTCTTCTTGAGCTCGGTAAAGCTCTGCTCGCATTCAGCAGTCCATTCGAACTTAGTCTTCTTCTGCGTAAGTCGACTCAATGGAACTGCTATCGTTGAGAATCCCTCAACGAACTTCCTGTAGTAGCCTGCCAAGCCTAGAAAGCTTCTCACTTCAGTCACGTTGGTAGGTCTTGGCTATTCCGTGATGGCTTCTATCTTTTTAGGATCCACAGAAATCCCATCTTCCGAAATCACGTGACCGAGAAAGGCTACACTTCTTAACCAGAATTCGCACTTGCTGAATTTGGCATAAAGCTTTTGTTGCCTCAAAATTTGCAACACCACTCTTAAGTGTTCAGCATGAGCTTGCTCGTCGGGGGAGTAGACCAAAATGTCATCGATGAACACTACTACGAATTGGTCCAACTGTTCTCGGAATACGGTGTTCATCAAGTCCATGAAGGCCGCTGGAGCATTAGTTAATCCAAAAGGCATCACTAAGAATTCGTAATGCCCGTATCGCGTCCGAAAAGCCATTCTGTAAGGTGCCTTAGATATAGGGTCGGCTCCTGGAATCAAGTTAATTTCGAACTCTACTTCTCTCGATGGCGGCACTCCCGGTAAGTCATCCAGAAATACGTCCTTGAATTCATTGATCACCGGTATCTGGTCTATAGAGGGAACTTCCTGCTTCGCATCTACTGAATACACCATAAATCCCTCTGCTCCTTTCTGTAAAGCTTTAAAGGCCTTAATCGCCGTCAAGTATATCTTCTTTGGGGCCTTTGTTCACTTGACATTTCCTTGTACCGTTAATTCATTCATCTCAGGGTCCTTAACGGTCACTTATTTAAGTTTACAGTCGATACTGGCATGATTCTTGGTCAGCCAATCCATGCCCAAAATTACATCAAAATCCTTCATCGGAATTGGAACTAAGGTCACCAAAAACAACTTTCCATCCAACTCCAACTCACAATCTTTGTACTGGTGGTGGGATACCAGCACTTATTCGCCGGCTGCCTGCACCCTGAAGGGGTTCTCAAGCCATTCGGGCAAGCAGTCGAGTCCTTTGGCGAATCGCTTAGAAATGAAGGAGTGGCTAGCTCCGCTATCAAACAATACGTTTGCAGGTACTTTATTAACTAGGATCACACCTAAACACGAAAGTGTAACACATAAAGGTTTCACATGAAACACATTTAATCATCAACTTAGAAGACTAAAAACTCAACTTAAGCTACTATTATTAAACTTAAGTCGTACCTGTCACAACGTTGGCATCCTCCTGTACTTCGGCGTCCGTCATCGCGTGGACTCTCGCATTGGGCCTGCCTCTCTGCTGCTGGGCCGGCCCTGCTCCTTCTTGAGGCTTAGGGTTCCATTCGGGACAATCTTTAATCTTATGGCCCACCTTTCCACACTTGAAGCATGCTCCGGTTATTTTCCAACATTCACCCACGTGTCTCCTCTGGCAGTGTGGGCATACTGCGAGTGCTTGACGATCAGGCTGATTCTGTTACGGTGCCTGATAAGCTGGCCCCGCTTGTCCTTTCCTGGGAATCTTGACCCAACGTCCGGGTCTACCTCCAATTCTTTCTTCCCTTGGCCTTTTTCCAGACTCATCACGAGCTTCTCTCAGCTGTGACCTGCGCAGGTCACTCTCCACACGGTAACATGCATCCAACATTTCTTCAAAAGTTTTCAAACTGGACCCCGCTATAGACGTCCAGATGCGGGGGTTCAGACCTTCCTCGAACTTCAGCATTTTCATTCTATTGTTTTCCAATACTATGGGCGTGAATTTTCCCAAGGCATGGAATCTATCTGCATAATCGGAAACAGACATCCGCCCTTGTTCAAACTTATCAAACTGCTTCATCTTCTCCAAAATGGCAGTCTCAGGCACATAGTAGTCCTTGTAGGCTTGTACGAATTGTCTCCACTGAATAGGAGGAGTCATCTTTGGCAGCATGCCAGTCCACCAGGCATTAGCTCTGTCAACCAGCAATGGTGTGGCTACATCCACCTTGAGTTCTTCAGGCACTTGCACAAGCCTGAAACACTTCTCCACTTCATCTAGCCAGAACCCAGCCACCTCTGGGTTAGTGGTCCCTTCAAAGTTGGGGGCATGCATCTTCCGCATCTCCCCTATATAGTACCTTATGCCTTGTTGAGGGGGTGGCGGAGGAGGAGGTTGTTGTTGCTGCTGAGCAACCCCTTGAGCTATCACTGTGATAGCGTCAATCAGTGCTTGTGGTACTAGGACTAGTGGTGGTGGTGGAGGGTTCTCGTTCCCATTGCCACTATTTCTTTGGTTATCTCTTCTGGGAGGCATTTTCTGCAAAATCAATGCTTATTAGCATTCAGCAATTCCAAAAGTAAGTACTGAAGGCCCATATGCGTTGTAAAGGTGGAATTCGTACGCTAAAAAAAATAACACTTGTTGATTAACGTTTATCGCGCTCGTACACACCCATCCCAATCAAACTTACATATAGGATCACATACTTAGACCTAAAGATCAACTTAGGGTGAAAATCATAACTTAAGACTCTACATGTCATAACCTAGGTCTCCGAGGTAGATCTGAAGCCTAGGTTCTGATACCACCTGTAGAGCCCCAACCCGGACAGCAGAATCCGAACCGGTGCACCCCTCGTAGCTTACTGAGAAGACTACAAGACGTCTCATCTCTCGATTACACATCATCAATGACGTCAGAGAAATAAATGCGGGAACACGTATCTCATAACTCTACACCATCAATGCAGTACACCAAAAGATAAAGTGAATATCAGTAACTCGTTATGGACGCAGCCATCTAAATCCTCAAATGAAATAAGAATCGGAAATACAAGAATCAGTCTAAAACATCCCTCAACACGCTCTAGGCATCCCATTCTGCCCACTCGCCGTCATCCTCAATGAAAATCATATCGTACTCAGGCTCTCCTGCATCACAAAGGTAGTACCCTTAGCGAAACAACGCTAGCAAGTAACCCGCTTATAAGACATACGGGATCAACACATGGCAAGACATGAGTAATATATAATTCAGGGGGTAGTGGGGCACATGTCTTGTATACTTTCAAGAGCGTAGATTTATCAGTACAAGAACATAAGTACAGTAATTCATAACATTCAACAGTTAACTATCAATCAAATCACGTATCAATCATACCAAACCGACTCACGTGATGCATGACAAAATATGCACTACACTACACAGTCCCAAATGCATGGACACTTTCTTTTCAAAACAGTGCAATGCATGTCACAATGTCCGGTCTCGTAACTTTATACCGTGTAACGCACCCCGGCTTATATTTCCATCCCGGTTAACGTTACAGACAACTTTATACCCTGTAATGCACCTCGGCTTATATTTCCATCCCGATTAACATTACAGACAACTTTATACCCTGTAACGCACCCTGGCTTATATTTCCATCCCGGTTAACGTTACAGACAACTTTGTGCCCTGTAATGCACCTCGGCTTATATTTCCATTCCGATTAACATTACATGCCACCTTCGCAAACCTGTGCCGAAGCACAGCTCTTTTCAAAACAATATGCAAATGCAAGTGCCATGATGCAAGACTCATCATTTCAATCACATTCTTCGTTCACATATTCAATTCATGTTCACATATTCAATTCACATTCAGTATCAAGCAACCACACAAGATTTCCATCACTTACACATCAATGCTTATGCTTCAAGCTAGGTCGTCAACACTTAACCTTGATTCTAAAATTCACAAACCAACGTGAATTCCCTCACATTCCTCTATTGATCTTCATAAAACCTCATACATTCATTTCCTAACCCTCCTAGTTCATCCACGTTGAAATCTGATTCGAATACCCTTCGAATTATCCAAATTTGGTTCACCACCTTAAGTCATGTTCCCAAGTCTTAGACTAACTTCAATCAGGTCCTAAGAAGTCTCTAAGGTCACTCAAAGGGTCCCCTAGCTTCCCTCTTTCTTCCCTTATTTTCCCACAAAACTGAAGGACATCATCCCTCACATCGACCGATCGATGTGACATCATACCCTCACATCGATCGATCGATGTCCATCAGAGAACATCGATCTCTCAGCCTCTCCTACATCGATCGATCGATGTCCATCAGAGGATATCGATCTCTCAGCTCTCCCTACATCGATCAGTCGATGTCTATCAGAGGACATCAATCTCTCAGCCTTACCCTACATCGATCGATCGATGTCCATCAGAGGACATCGATCGATCGATGTCAGCGTTTCTCTAGAATTTCTTCTGCGAATTTCTGCAGAAAATGCAGACCTTCAACCAACGTTTCCCCAATTTCCATCCCATTATTCCAAGCCTAACTACACTAGCAATCCATGCTTAATTCATCAACGCAAAACCTCTCAAAACCCATCACGTGTTCAAGCCTAAAACGCACATCGTTCATCACAACGAACCCCAAAAGATCTCACCTTTCCTCCCCCAAACCCTATCCAACAATGAAGGCACATCAAGAAGGGTTTATGGGGTAGGGATTTGCAGGATCTCAAGTAAGTCGACAACCACAAAATGATTTTCAACAATATAATGGCCAATCATCAACACCAAAACACCTAAATCACATATAGAATTCACGGAAGGAAACTACTGCATGGTGATCCAATTTGATATCAAAACTAGACCTTTTTCTTTCGCAAAACATAAGAACTTATAAGTAGATTACTTGCCTTTGATTACTCGAAGACGGATTGGAGTACGAATGAAGAACGGGTTGAAAAGCTTGAAGCTTTCTTCCCTAGGGTTGCAAAGGGGAAGGAATCGCCTAAGAGGAGAGGAGATGAACGTCGGTTTCTTTCTGTGAATGAGAGAAACTGACGTTCAGTCAGTTTTTATATGGAACGGGGAAAATTTGGAGTTTCTAAATTATATCTATTATCTTATTTATTTTAAAGGATAAATTTCCTAATATCTAATTCAAAATTAAATCCTAATTAATTCCGATATTTAAACCCTCAATTAATCCCCATTAATCCTAGTACTTAATTCGAAATTCATTACTGTTGACCGTCATTAATCCCATTTAATTTCTTCTTATGTTTTAAATTTTCTACGGAAGGTGCGGGGCATAACAGGCTATGTTACGGGTATTTTGGGAATTTCTAACAACTTATGGGGTTGCATGAAAAGGTTCAAAGGTCAAATCGTAAATAAGATAAAGAAAACGGAGTAACTCTCTCTCACCCCTTACCCTGATCTTAACTTAATTCTAAGATCACTTAACCTTATTTGTTTCTTAAGGGTAGAATCGTCATTTTAAGAAAGGATCATAGCTTAAGTCTAAGTGATCTAGTTAACCTGCATTTCCGAGGCAGATCTGGAGCCTGGGATCTGATACCACCTGTAGCGCCCCGCTCCCGAGCCCTAGCATCGGGAACAGTGCACCCGCCGTAGCCTGCTACGAGGACTACAAGACGTCATTCAAACTTCTTTACACGTCAAAACTGACGTAGAGATTTTTCGCGGAAACGATAATAAAAGAAATAAACGTCTCGGTTAAATCGAATCCTTTAGAAATAAAATCAAATACAAGGGTTGACAAAACCCGCTAAGTCAAATATGAAATACTAAACTCAAATATTAAACCTAGGTGGAGGTCTATCTGACTATCCCTAGAAACAAGCTTCCGGTCAACAAGATCCCTTCTCGAGCCCAATTCACTCTTCCCAGCTCGCGTAATCTGTCCCATCCTCGATAAACATATATACTCATAATCATGTTCACCTGTGGAGGGGAGGTAGGGGGTGAGTGATGGGAGTCACTCGTAGGTTGTCCGTCTTTCCCGAAAAGGAACTGTCACATACTGAGTCGGGTAAAACAGATAAAACATGTAAAGCAAAAACAGATAAATAAATAAAGCAGTAAAGCATAAATAAAGAAATAGCACATACCCGACCTGATTCGTATCTCAAAACGTAGCACTGAAACAACTTAATGACAATATCAACAATAATCAGAACAATAAAAAATGCAATGCGCAACTTCATGATGCATGCTCTTCTATCTCCGTGTCACACGCAGCCATTTAATACCACATGTTATGTTCTTTCTTTTCCATGATATGCTATGCATGTCCCGGGTCCTATTAGTTGAAGGTAACCGTTATTACCAACACCCATCACACGCCTCGTCAGGCCACACGTCCCGTAGGACCACACGACTCATAGGCCAAATACAATGCTCGTGGCATGAATGCTTCACACTTTTACACTTCTGTTTCTCCTATGTTGCATGCTCTGTTCTACGTTGCGTACTACCTATATTGTGTAATTACCCTATGTTGCGTGGGGTTCATTACTGTATTTTATCTTCTACCGTTATTTTATCTTTCTAGACTTTATTTTAGGTTTCTACACTTTATTTTATTTTTCCTAGGCTTTCACACACTTTAATCTTATTTTTTAGATATTTTTATCTTCCCCTATATTTTTATTTTTTTACTTTAATAATGGGCTTCTAAATATTTTTCTTATTTTTAAAACATTTTAATATTAAATTAATTAATTATATCTATATGATTTTTTTCATTTCTTTTCGGTCGACACATAGGTCTTTTTCTAATCTACTAAATTATAATTTCTAGATGATTATATTAATTATACATTTAACAGTATTATTATTATTATTATATTATTATTATCATCTTTACCATTATTATTTTAAACTGCAGGCCCCTTTCTTTTTTTTTTATTCGGCCCAGTAACATTTCCAGTCCGCCATAAATCTTGCGGCCCGCTGTCCTGTAGCCCGTTAGCGCTTTACATTTTTTTAAAGTTCCAGCTTTGATTTGGGCTGGCTGTGAGACTGGCCTGCTGGCCCTCTTAGGCTGACAGGCTGGCCTGCTGGCCGGTGGCCCCTTTTTCCTCTTTTTACCTTTTTTAATGAACTGTTTTGAGCCGCTTTTTAGGCTTGCTGAGGAACAGTGGCCGGCCTGGCTGGCTGTCCGTGCTGTCTACGGCAGACCAAGCCTGCTACTCCTTTATTTTTTTCCCTTTTTCATTTCTTAAATTTCTTAAACTCTAAATTCATTCAGAAATTCAAACTTATTCGTTTTTAACTCCGATTTACCCCAAACCAATTCCATTGGACTCCGTTTAATGCCCTGGACACACTGACGCTGAACACGTTAGCGTGCGACTTACACACGCTGCCCTTTACAGCCACACGTTTTTCGACGATTGAATCCTTTCCAACCTATTTTCATGCTATGTGATCTACATCTAAGGCCAAGCGCGCAATCTCCATACCAAAACATAAAGAATTAGAGATAAACATATAAAGAATAAACGTACAGTCATAAAAACAATCCCAATACAGAATGCGAGGGAATCCAAAGCAATCCGATAGAGTAGAGGGTAACATACTTCTTGAATACAAACTCACTGACAAAAGCAGTGTTGGATTTGACGTGGGTGGCCAATTTCTTTTCTTCCTTTCCCCCTCTCTCTTTCTTTCTCTCTCTTCTCTTTTTCTCTTTTTTTCCTTCTCTCCTGCCATGACTTCATTCTCCTTCACTCTCTCTATATTTTTTTTCTCTCCCCTAAGAGTTGCCGTTTGTGTGTGTGGTGAGGGAGTAAATTAGGGGTTTAAATTTTAGGAGGGGCCGAAATTAGTGGGGAGTGGGGGAGGTTATAGAGGGATTGGGGGAAGTGGTGTTATGGGTAGTTAATTAGGATTAATTAATAATATTTTTTTTAAAATCAGATTTTTAAACTTAATTATTAATAATTAATTTACCTTTTTTTCCTTTTAAAATTACTGTTACAACATTTATAGAATCCGGAATGTCTGGTCGTATTTTCCCAATAGTTATTAAAATGTAAGAAAGTTATTGTAAATGTAAGCATTCTTGATTATTCCTCATATTTTTTTTATTTTTTATTTTATTTTTTGCGAACGAAAGAAAAGCGAAGACGCGATAAGCTAGCATGCAATTAATTGATGGGGTTAGTTGCATAGACCGCCTAACATTCTCATTCAAGAGTGTCTTTAATATATTTTTTGTTTTAAAAATACTGTGACATTTGATAAAAATATAATACTAGCTAAAAACATAATTTGTTAGCTAAAAACATAATTTAAAAGAATCAACTATTTTCTTCTATATTACTATTTTACCCTTTTAAGTTAAATCTTAAAATCAAACGCCATTGAGTTGAAACAAAATTTAAACCGCGGGATGAATTGAAGCTTCATCCCTGAAGCATTCATCAATTCCACCAGAGAGCAGAACCTTTTCTCTCATTCATATCACAACAAAAGATCTTCCTTAAACCTTGAATCTTTCATAAATTTGACCAAAATACCAAAATGTGGGCTCGAATTTTCACTCTTCTTCCACAAAATGATGCAATTGCATGAATTCGTCAGAAAGTGCAAAAACAACATTGTATTTACATATATTTAAAGCTACGGCAATCTAAGGCCTCTTTTTCTTGAAGCATCAAATATTCACCATTGAAACTAGGCCCATTATCTATTTCTCTGCATCCGAAGTCATATAAAATGCTCAAACAAATAATACTTTGTTTGATGTAAAAGCTGTATTGGTGGTAATATTTTAGAAGGGAACAATCAATCAATCAATCATACCCAGTATATCCCAACGATAGTACAAGTTATCGTTAGGGTCTGGAAAGGGTGAGAGTCAGGCAAACGATACCCCCATCCCAAGGGATAGAGAGTTTGCTTCCAATGAGACCCCCGGCTCTATATTACCTGTACAGTATTATAATATGAATATGTACTAGTAACCTATTTTATTAAAATATACAACAGTGATTCCGACATTAAATAGTCATAATAGTAAACATGCACAAATAATTGAAAGAAAAAGGCCGAAACAGAATATGTAAAGTCAAATTAAAGTGTAAATACTATGTAATCCTCTGAATATGCACTAAGGCGTCCTATATCATGTCTACCCTCCTTAACTTTAATCATCTGCCCCATGAACTCCTATTAACACAAGGTGGAGTACAATTAGGGTTGAGATCTCCTCACCTCCACTTTTTCACCCCTTTGTGACCGCGCGACAAGTGGCATCAAGAGAGGGTGGTGAGGCTAGATGAGGGTGACCCGCATCTAGCCTCACCACCCTCTCTTGCTGCCACGTGTCGTGCGGTCACGCGTCACCACACCCCCTTGTGGTGAGGGGATCCTATCCCGTACAATTAATATACACTTGGAGATCAAGAATATGAACTCTAAGCCCACAACAAAGTCCACCACAAAAAAATTGTGGTTTGCCGACGAAAAAATCACCGACGAACAACGTATAGTCGTTGTTTCGTCGGTAATAGCGACGACTCTGCGACAAAAATAATGTAGTCGCTAATTGCGACGAAAGTACGATGAAATTCGTTGTCGCTAAAAGAAAAATAGTCAGTCAGGTGAATTACGTCGGTGATTGTCGGTGTCTCGTCGCTATTCTGCGTGTTTTTGTTCGTCGCTATTTAGTTTATAACGCTTCGTCGCTATGTCGTCGCAAATGTGTCGCTAAAAGTATAAAATAAATTCGTCGTTTACTAAGTTCTTGGAGTTGTGTATCGTCGTTTTTTTGTCAATGAAACCCGTATGTGGCAAATGTTTTGAATTACTTTCCGTTCGTAATTCGGTTTGTCGTTGTGTCGTCGCAGATACATCGAGAATTAAACACGTGTATTGATTAAGGAAAAAGAAAACGGTAATTGGGAAAAATACTCATTCATTTAATAATAAGAAGTTACATTATCAAACGAAAAAATAAAAAAAAAATCTAAAAAGAGATGCGGAGATGGGCCGTTCACTCTTCGTCATCGGACGAAAGAGTGGCCGCGACATTCTCCGCAAACTCTTTGAGAAGGCGCTTGAGCTTGTAGTATCTAAATTTCATCTTCCGCAGCCTTCTAGTCATGTAGTGCAGTTGCCGCGACTGCTGATGCATGTTTGCCATCAGCATACGGAAGTCGGCGTCCTGCACCGGCATTTGTTCTTGATCATCCTGATGCGGCGGTGGGCCATAGACAGATACAGAACCCTCTCGCTCAACCGATGGTGGTTGAGGAGGAGGCCCTTCTGGAGGGGCACTGTTTGCCCGTCCACCACGCCTTGGGGTTCTTTTAAAACGACGCGGCATATTTTGATTTTTATAACGTTCTATGTGTGTATGTATAACAGCGGATGTTTGGGGTATAAATAGTGAAATGAGCGACGACATAGCGACGACATAGCGATGCATTTGTCAACCGTTGGGAATGTGCAGTGATGACCTTTCGGATGTTATAGCGACGACGTAGCGACGAATTAGCGACGTAGTTTATCGTACGATGCAACCGTTGGGAACTGAACTGACACTGCCGAATAGCGACAACTTGGCGACGGAATAGCGACGAAACGCGTCGAATAATGTGAAGAGACGTTTTCCGTCGCTGTTTCGTCGGTAAAGCGTCGGTAAATTCAAAAAAAAAACCCGCGAAGCCCGTTCTTCTCATTGTATTTAGTTTTCCGTTTTTCGTCGATACGGTTAGTAGGTTTTTGTCGTTCTATTAAGTTTCGTCGAAGATATAGATAGGTTTCGACGATACGGTTAATAGGTTTTTGTCGTTCTATTATGTTTCGTCGAAGATATAGTTAGTAGGTTTTCGTCGTTGTATTAGGTTTCGTCGGTATATAGTTGATGTTTAGTCGGTGAATTAGTCGGAAGAAATTTTTCTTAACCACATTTCGCGTATACAGATGCGTCGTCAGGATTCGTAAGAGATTAAACACGTGTTATAATTATTAAGAAAACAAATACGATATTAAAAAAAACAAACTTCATTAATATAAAATTAAAAATTAAAAATTACAAAATATAATAAGAAATATTTAAAAAAAGCTAAATAGCGAAGAGTAGCCACTCACTGTTCGTCATCCGAACAGAGAGAAGCTATACTCTCCGCACAGCCTTCAGTTGGCGTCTCAACTGTGCAGATTTGGATTTAATCCGCATCTGCCTTTTATCTATGTAGTCGAGACGCTCTTCCTGAACCGTGACATGCGCCCTCACCTCATCTAACATGTTCCACAGATCTCGTACTTCTATTTGGAGATCAACAATTTGTCGATCCCGGCGAGGCTCAGAGGGCTCTGGTGGGGGAGGAGGTGGGGGAGGAACAGTTGAAGAAGAAGGCACTTCAGTTGGCGGTGTTGCCGCCCTACCACCACGTCCACCACGTCCACCACGTCGTGCTTGCGCTTTAGTACGAACCATTTTGGATTATAAAATAGTGGTTTTATATGTTGTTGTGGGCACACGCTGACACTGAAATCAGCGACGACATAGCGACGAATTAGCGACGCAAACACATCGTAAGTTGTAAGCATGGGGAACTGGACGGGCTGCCTTTTACCGACGACTTAGCGACGAAACACGTCGTACGGAATGAAGAGACGTTTTGCGTCGCAATGTAATCGGTACTTCGTCGGTAAAAGCATATCAAACGACGTGTTTCGTCGCTGGTCGTCGATACGTCGTCGGTATATGTGTTTGTTTGTCTCCGGGATTTGTGTTCTTGTTCGTCGCCGTTCGTCGCTAAGTCGTCGGTATTGTGTTTGTTTGTTTCCGAGATTTGTGCTTGTTTGTGGTCGCTATCTCGTCGCTATTACGTCGGTAACGTACTGGGAACGATAAAACCATTGTCTTTCTTCTTCTCTTCTCCCATTCTTCTCTCATTTCAAACACATCAATCATCAATTTTGAACGAAAATACAGAAGTGTGGAATTTTGATTTTTTCTACAAACGAAAAAAGATAGCTGCTAGTTTGAAGTGTGTTGTTTGTGTTGTTTGTTTGTTTGTTGTTGTTTGTAGCGAGAAAATGGATCCGAGGAGAAGCGAAGATAGAAAGTGGATGTACCAGAGAGTAAACAACGGGGAGTGGTGTTTTAGATTTGTTGAAGGTCTCGAAGAATTTATTGATTTTGCGACGAGTAATGAAAGTGGAACGCAGATTAGATGTCCGTGCAAGAAATGCAAGAACCGTAAATATAAGGATCCGGGTGACGTGAGGGTTCACATATTGAAACAAGGTTTCGTCCACAATTACCATACATGGTACTGTCACGGCGAATATGAGGGGGCGTCTACATCTGCAACTGTACACGTCGAAGGGGGACCCGGTCAGGTTAATGCCGAAGAAATAGGCGAGGGATCTCACAACCCATACATGCAGATGGTGACAGACGCAGCCGCTGGCGCATTTACCGGAGAGCAGTTGTTACAAATGCAGGATCCGGATGAACAGCCGCGTACATTCGTGGAGGAAGATCCGAACCCTCAGGCGAGACAGTTTTTTGAGATGCTGAACGCCGCCAACACGCCGCTGTATCCTGGTTGCGGTAGTCACACACAGATGTCCATGATCGGTCGGATGACGAGCATGAAGACGGAACACCGCATGACGGAGAGATTGTACGATGGGATGTGTCAGCTGATGAGGGAATCTCTTCCTGAAGGGAACACAATGGTCGACAGTTTTTATTCGACGAAGAAGAAACAGCTGCAGGCGTTGGGACTGCCGGTTCAGAAAATCGATTGTTGTTCAGAGGGGTGCATCATATACTGGGGCATCAACGAGGATAAAGACATGTGCAGGGTCTGTGGGACAAGCA
Source organism: Eustoma russellianum (assembly GCA_036186865.1). Taxonomy (NCBI): domain Eukaryota; kingdom Viridiplantae; phylum Streptophyta; class Magnoliopsida; order Gentianales; family Gentianaceae; genus Eustoma; species Eustoma russellianum. Next base: position 1,817,873 of record AP025060.1, on the reverse strand, counting down.
GGTGGAGAACGAACAAAAGAAACCGGAACGTGCCAAAAAACAATTTTACTATTTCTCTCGCCCCTAGACTGCAGAGGCTATACGCATCCGGTGCCACAGCTAGCCAGATGAGGTGGCACGCGGAGCACTACACGAAAGACGGTGAGATGTGCCATCCATCTGACGGCGAAGCTTGGAGGACGTTCGATGCGACGCATCCGGGTTTTTCGTCGGAGACAAGGAACGTTAGGTTGGGTTTATGCACCGACGGGTTCAACCCGTTTGGACAGTCGGGAGAGCAGTATTCGTCGTGGCCTGTAATCGTGACGCCGTACAATCTACCGCCTTGGATGTGCATGAAGAAGCCTTACATGTTCTTGACTGTGATCGCACCAGGTCCTAGGAATCCGAAACAGAAGATCGACCTATACCTGCAGCCGTTGATACAGGAGCTGAAGTGGTTATGGGAGTTTGGCGTGGAGACGTTCGATGTATCGACTAAACAAAACTTCCAGCTACGCGCCGCGCTGATGTGGACGATCAGTGACTTCCCGGCTTATTCTATGTTGTCGGGGTGGAGCACAGCGGGGAAATACGCTTGCCCTTGCTGCATGAAGCAAGCGAAGACGATGTCCTTGAAACATGGACGTAAGATAAGCTGGTTCGACAGCCATAGGAAGTTCCTGCCCAGACGTCATTTGTACAGAAGGAACGTGACGGCGTTCATGCCTGGCATTGTCGATAAGGACACAAAGCCCGAGCTCCTCACGGGTGCAGAGGTGCTGCAGGAGATAGACAGTTGGGATTCGTGGGGGTCGCTGATGATCCGGACGGCAGTCACAACGCAGACCTGGCTCGTTACTGTATCGGGTGGAAGAAGAGAAGCATATTCTGGGAGCTTCCGTACTGGAAGAGCAATATGATCCGACATAACCTGGATGTCATGCATATTGAGAAGAACGTGTTTGACAACATTTTCAATACAGTGCTGAATGTGCCAGGAAAAACAAAAGACAATTCGAAGGCACGACTTGATATGCGCGACCTCAACATGCGACCGGAGCTGCATCCCGTTGGCACATCATACATGCCGAAGTCCTCGTACACGCTGAATGCGGAGCAGGTCAGTGCGTTGTTATCGTGGCTAGGGACGGCTAGATTTCCTGATGGCCATGTTTCGAACCTGTCGAAGAACATCGACGTGAATAAACGCGGTTTGCACGGGATGAAGAGCCACGACTGTCACGTGTTCATGCAACGGTTGATGCCCATTGCATTCCGCGAGCTGCTTCCAACCAATGTATGGGAAGCAATTACCGAGATGAGTCTGTTCTTCAGATGTCTTACAGCCACGAGACTCAGGGCGGTGATATGTCAAGGCTGGAGGGCGAAATCCCAGTGATCATATGCAAGCGTGGAAACTATATTCCCTCCGCCTTCTTTGATTCAATGGAACACCTGCCAGTTCATCTACCCATACGAGGCACGTGTTGTGGTCCTGTTCAGTACAGGTGGATGTATCCGTTCGAGAGGTACTCTTTTTATGTGCATGACATTCTTAGTGTCTAAGCGATATGCATTTGAACTTATATTCACTATATGAACAGATATCTTAGGCATTTGAAGCTGAACATCAAGAACAAGGCGAAAGTCGAGGCCTCTATGTGCAATGCCCTATCTGACGGAGGAAGCATCGACCTTCGTGTCTCATTACTTCGAGCCAGATGTCCCGTCGAGGTGCAGAGATGTTCCCCGGAACGACGACGGCATTTCCAGATCCGGTGTCCTCCCCAATATTCACACATCCGATCAGATTTTCACGGACAGGGAAAGGGAAATGATATTGGGGGACAGCGAGCTGAAGATTGCTCATTCTATGTTCTGCGCAACTGCCGTCAAGTCGACCGTTTCCAGAGGTATAACGATTTCCCATTTTATTTTGTAAATACCTTGCGATACTCTATCCATTATGTTACAAAGATATACAGGGTACTCATTCGTAATTTGCTTCAGCTTGTTCGTTGATTTATTGCAACACCGTTCACCGGGTATATCGAGCGATGCAATAAACAATGAGTTAGATTCCAAGTTTGCTGATTTGGTTCAGGTGGCATGTAAGTTTAGTATTTGCCTGTTACGTGTACGATATGTGATACACATTTATTGCCCCGTTGATGTATACTTACTTGTCCTTTTACAGGCGAGCAAAGGTCATCTGGCTGACGATGAGTACGGTTACATTTGACGCCAGTAGCCGAGGGTCCATTGAACAGAGTCACGCGCAACGACATGTGTTTTGTCAACGGGTATAGATTCCACCACGTCTCCCATGCCAGTCGAAAATCGTCGGAGAAACAGCGGAGTGTGTGTCAAAGCGTTATGACAATAGCCCGGACGAGGATGACTTCTACGGCTACCTTAACTGACATCATTGAGCTCGAATATCCCGCATTGCCTATAAAGCGGGTGGTCCTATTCAAGTGCGAATGGTACGATCCAACTCGAGAAGGTTATCGCGTTGGCACAAGGTCCACGACCAATATAAGTTGGTAGACAGACACCAAGGGCGACGGTACAGAAAATACGATCCATACGTTTTGGCTAGTCAAGCGTCCCAGGTGTACTATCTATCGTATCCAACAACGAGGATGAAATGCGAGCTCAAAAGACTGGCGAGCCGTGTGCAAAGTGAAATCGAGCAAGTTTGATGTGAGTATACAGACAGTTTCAGATGGTATGGACGCCGCATTTCAAGAAGAAAACCCGTCCGTTCTAGATACGACACATGTTCAACTGCACGACCCTCCCTCTAAATGACCCCAACGGCGGTTTTAATCGAAATTCATCTCAACATACAACCGCCTGACAATATTGAAGACGTAGTCGAAGACGAATACGAGGATGAAGAGGACGACGAGCATGTAGATGAAGATGAAGATGAAGACGAAGATGAAGATGCGTATGAGGATGCAGATGACCAGGAAGATTGACGTTAGCCAAAATTTTTTATGTACCTCTTTATATGAAAGTGTGTATGTGTTGATGTACTTATATTCATGTATATACTACTTTATATTTTGTATTATTTTTTTTCAAAAATGAGAACACCGACGAGTTTACCGACGACATGTTTCGTCGCTAAATTGAAATAACGACGAACCCATGAAAAATAAAGCGACGAAACTAAATAAGCGTCGTCGCAAAATTTCGAAGAGATAAGCTGAAAATTCCTCTTCTTCTTCCCCATTTCCCTCCCCCCGCGAAAGAACCTCCCCTCCTCCGGCGAAAACCCCCCCCTCGCGAAATGAAATCCCTCCCGGCGAACCCCCCCCCCCCGACGAGCTTCCTCTCCGTTGAACCTCCCCTCTTCCGGTTAGTTTTGTTCTTCCTTGCGTTTTATTGGTAAAATGAACCCAGTATATATATGTACTATGTATATGTCTATACTTCGTTTTTTATGTATATGTATGTATGTAGCCGTATGTATGTATGTAACGTAATTGTTATGTAAATGTATATGTATATTTCCGTTTTTATGTATAGGTAGGTATGTACCGTATGTATGTATGTACCCGATTGTATGTATGTACCGTATGTGATGTATAATGTATATGTATAAGGTATATGTATATTTCGTTTTATGTATATGTATGTATGTACCGTATGTATGTATATGTATATGTATGTATTTCGTTTTTATTGCAATTACCGTATGTATGTATATGTATAGTATGTATATGTATGTTATGTTATTTAATAGATTTGTAATGTATGTATATGTATATGTATATGTATGTATATGTTTTTATACATATATACACGCACATATACATATATACGGTAACACGCACATATGCATATATACGGTATATGTATGTATATGTTTTTAATACATATATCCACGCACAAATACATATATACCGGTACAATATACGGTACATATATTTAATTTCGTATTTAAATATAGTTAAATTTTAAAAACTGTTTTTAATAGATTTGTAATATATCTTTTGTAAATTTTTTGTATATAAATATATGTAAAATTATTAGAAAACTGTTTTTTTGGTAGAATATGTATGTATATATATTTTTCCTATTTAAATATATTTATAATTATATAATCTATTTTTGGTACATATATGTATATGTATATATATGTATTATACGGTATATATATATATAATGCATATACGGGTATATATATGTATACTACGGGTATATATGTATATGGTATATATATGTATGTACGGTATATACGGGTATATATGGTATATATGCACCAATATTGTTGTTAAGGTTGAATTAGTAGAAATGTTGGTGTGGTGGCTTGGCCAATGAATGATGCATGTACAAACTGTTTGGTAAGAAGTTTTGCATATGATTTTCGGTATGATTTGCATTTGTCTTTGGAGAGGCCATTAAGGCTGGGAAACCTCCGTTTAAAAAATTATTAATATGTCCTCTCAGATCTGATGGCTAGTGACGGTTTACCGACGAGATCCACATACCCACCATCTACACAGGACCTTCAAGGAGAGTTCGATGCGTTCATTTCTCAGCATGATACGTATGCCTCGGTTTCGACCGCCGCTCTGGCTGCGGACTCAGACCTTTTACGGTCTGCCGGACATGTCCGCACCCCCCCAGACATACGACGCCACCCAACACCCAGCGTTTCGCACCTCATCCGGCGTCTGATGCGGCATCGGACCAGGGTGTCATATCAGGGCGTCGTCCCCTCCCTTGGTCAAATGATACCCATACGTAAGTAATGATTAATTTATTTAACATGTTTTCAACTATATTTCACGCGTTATTTTTCCTAACAACTTAAACTCTTTCAGGTTTGGATCGGAAAATGGCGCGCTTTCCGGTTTGCATCACCCGGTCCTTCCACCTGAGGCTTGACCCATCTGGATATACCTGGGGCCGTGTCACGCCGGAGACACGTAGGTTCTACTGGGATGAGTTTCAGGTATTCAAATTTGATGAATTTCACTTTTGATGCGTAATCAATCATTACTTTTCTAACCACACTTTTATTATTCCTCTGTATGATAATTGCAGAAGTCGTACAGCTGGCCAGCCGACATCGCCCGCGACGTGGAGCAGGCCTGGCGGCATAGGGCCGCCAAACGCTACGGGGACTTCGTCAACTCCCTCAAGACCAAGTGCGGAGCGTGAACCCCACGTGGGATAAGGCCTGCCTACGTATCCGAGGCCGTCTGGGCGGCGGGGTAGAAGGGTGAGGGACCCTGCTTACCAAGCCCGCAGCGCCGGAACGCGGCGAACCGGCGCAGCGCAAACGTAGAGGGCCCAGCACCTGCCACACACTCAGGTGGTTCGTTTCCCACGCCACCACGATGCGTTTCTATGGTGGTATTTTAATATAGGATTATCGAACGACCTTCATTGATTTCATTGGATTATTTACATCATCGACTTAAGTGGATTATTTACATTCAGTGAGTTAAGTGGATTATCTATATTCGTTGATTACTTATGTTCGCTGTTGTTTGTTTTGGTATTCGTATATGGTTACTTTAAGTGGTACATGTGATTTGACTTGGGAGAGGCCTTTAAGGCCGGATACCTCCGATAAACGAATAGGTCATGCCGAAATTTTAAAAATTCTGCATATCACTAACATATTTTATTTCATTCTTTCAGCACCAGGAGACGGGGGAGTGGCCAGCCTCCTACGATCTCTTCTACAAGACGCATCGGAAGAGAGCCTCCGACGGAACGGAGGACTGGATCACGACGAAGGCCCGCGACATCAGTGTAAGTAGACTACGATATCATTTGTTTTTTTTCCTTAGTTTGTTTTATGCTAAACCATAACAATTCATATTCTCATTTCAGGACGAGTACAACAGATTACTCGCAGATAGGGGCGGACAGGCCGACAAGAACCGCGCTTATTGGGATGCGGTTCGGACCGTCGGCCCTCAGAATAAGAAGAAGAAGGAGGTGTACGGGGTTGGATCAGCAGCGCCGCGATTCTCTTCCCGAAGTTCTGCATCCAGGTGCTTCCTCTGAGGCCAGCACCTCCGCGCCTTCTGCGACGCCAGAGGATATTTCGCGCCTGGAATCAGATAATGCGGCGCTGCAGCGTGAGATAGAGGTCCATCAGGACGAGGCAAGAGGAGAGTTTACAGGAACTGCAGTCGCAGCAGCAGGCGATGCAGCAGGCGCTCAGCAGGCGCTTCAGCAGGCGTTTGAGCATGCGCAGCATCAGACGATGCAGGTGCAGCAGGCAACGAACCAGCAAATCTTCCAGCTGTCGCAGGTCGTCATGACTTTCATTTCCAACTCCTCGCAGCCTCAGCCTCAGCCTCAGCCTCAGCCTCAGCCCCGCCCTCCTGATGGTCACTCTTCTCCGCATGATCCCCCTCCATCTTCCTCTGCATAGTTTTTTATTTTTTCATTGTTTGTACAGTCTATTTCATTTGTTGTATTGACATTTTCTTTGTACTTTTATATATTCTATCTGACAATTTTACGGATTCATTTCGTTTGTGTTGTTTAATTATACGAACTTGAATGCGCAAATACCGTATTACTGTATAATATTTGTACAAAATAAAATATATTATAGAAATTAAATAATAATAATAAAAACTTTTAATTAATAATGTATTAATATTATTAATAAATCAAAAAATTTAAAATTTAATATTAAATAATGTATTTAAAATAATTATTAGTAAATTTAATATTTTTAAAAATAACAAATACCGACGAACCGGCGACGAAATTGGTCTGTCGCAGATCGGAAATAAAAAAACAAAAATTTAAAATTAGCGACGGAAAGACATATTAACGACGACATTTTGCGACGAAATAAAACGGAAACAAAAAATAAAAAAATAATAAATAGCGACGGTAAAACATATACCGACGAAATTTTGCGACGAAATTCTTTGTCGCAGAACATTAATAAAAAAATAAAAAATACGAAATAGCGACGAAATAATTTACCGACGAAACAGCGACAACAGAAAAAAGGTCGCAGACCTGACAGTTTCTCGTCGCAGTTTTGCGACGATACACCGACGCAATTTTTTTCGTCACAATACAGCGACGCATTGCCGACGAAATTTGCTTTGCGACAAGCCGTATAACGACCTTCATTTTTCGTCGCTATTTCGTCGCTATATGCCTGTAGCGACGAAATAGCGACGTTTTTTGTCTGTCGCTATAGGCTTTTGTTTTTGTGGTGGTCAGCTTTTAGAAATCCTCCCGGGCCGCTGGAGCAAATTAAAATAAATGTGGTTGATTGTGTCAATTTTATTGCAAGACTAGAAGGGCGGGACCTGTAACAAATAGTAAGATTGTTGTTTTGTTACTTTGAGGTCACGGGTTCGAACTGTGGAAACGATCTCTTGTACAAAGTGTAGGGTAGGGCTGTGTACATCAGATCGCGAAGCGATCTGGCCCCTCTCCGAAACCCACACAAACGCGGGAGCCTAATGCACCAAGAACGCCTTATACAACAGCAAACAACAATCATACCCAATACATCCCAACAACCGCAAAAGCTATCGGTAGGGTCTATGGAGGGTGAGAGACAGACAAACAACATCTCTATCCTAAAAAATAGAGAGTTTGATTCTAATGAGACCGTCGGCTCTATATATTATATCATTGCAAGACTACCTGGAGCAATATTTCATTGTGTTCAGAATAAAATGAAAAGGAAATACCCAGCTATTAGACCATTTATATATTTCTCAGAAGGGAAAATTAACTTTTATCAAAATTCTACAGTTAGTTTTTCTATAAATAAAATATATACTGCGAAACAAGAACGAAAGATTACATCATCATATTTCCATCCACAATTGATCGGGAACATGCCTTATTATTTAGTAGATCTATGTCTATTGCTATTTCGAGTTAGATGAAGTTTTGGAAACAACTAGGGGTGTTAACGAGCCCAATCGAACTGAATATTATGTTTTTGAGTTTGGATTCGTTTAGTTTTACGAACGATTTGGTTCGGTTCTTTTGCTGTAAAGAGCTTCAAATTTTGTTTAAATTCGGCTTGAAAAAGCTATAACGCTTTAAACGAGTCGAACAGTTCGCAAACAGTTTGGTTCGTTTCAGTAAACAAATCTAATTAGGTATTCGACTTGGCCAACAAACGAACTCAATAAAATACGAATCAAATTTGAAATGTTCGCGAACTGTTTGGTTCACTGAACACCCCTAATAACAACATAGAAATCTCGATATTTTCTGATACACGTTACATGGATACATGAAGTCACCATATAATGAAAAACATAGCCGCTATTACTATATAATGCATAAAACAATGTATTACAATATGACGTGAGTAAACTAATATTCTAGTACAAAATAAAATAAGATGGAACTTGTTAAGGTTTGAACTTAAGATCTCTTACTCTTAAAAGGTCTTAGTTCGAACCACTTTAATAATGTCTCACTAGCACATAGTAAACCTCTAGGAGGTGATGAAAGACTCAATTAACAAACTAGTTATAAATCATTCAAGAAAAGAATGGGTGAAAACCCCTCTGCCGAATACACATCTTATTAAGTCTAATCCTCATGCATTTATTTATTGTTCTTGTTTTAATTTTGTTTTAGGAGAAAGGGGAGGGACAGCGCCTATATACATAGATATTTATAAATGTACATGCATGTATGCATATATATGTATGTATATATATCTTGTATGTGTGTATATACACATATATATATGTATGTATATACATACATATACTCTATATATATACATATATATATATATATATATATATATATGTCTATATATATATACAGACACATATATATATACACATACATAGACAAATATACGTATGCATTATACCACATACATATACGTACATATACATGTCTTTGTATATCTGTACACATATACATGTATATATATACACATACTGTTGTAACCGTTATATATATATATATATATATATATATATATATATATATATATATATATATAAAATTGAATTTGTCCTATCCTAAATAATAACTTCCCCAATCCACTCCCCCTTAACCCCTTAATTTCCGCCCACTCCCCTTAATTTCTCCCCCATTCCCTCCCTTAAACCCCAACCGTTTTTTCCCATCCCCACACACACAAAAAAAATCGGCTAGAATATTAAGAGAAAGAGAGGAGAGAAACGTGAAAAAATGACAAGAAAAGAAAAGAAAAAAAAGAGAGAGGGAGGAAGGCAAGGACGGACAGAGAGGAGAAAGGAAAAGGAAAGAAGGGAGAGAAAGAAAGAGAGAATAGAGAAGAAAAGAGAAAGGAAGGAAAGATGTTACTCTCTCCTCCGTCGGATTGATTTCGATTCTCTCGCATTCTGTATTGAGATTATTTGTTTAGCACTGGTATGTTATTCTTTATATGATTATCATAATTTATTTATGTTTTGGTATGAAAATTGCATGAACGGATTTAGATATAGATCAGATAGCATGAAAATAGGCTGGAATGGGTTCAGAGAATCAAAAAACGCGCCTGAGAGCGGCTGCAGAGGGTGGCGCGTGTGACCCACGCGTGCCTCTGAGCGGCGCGTGCAAGTCATGCGCTGACGTGTCAGCGGCATCGTTTTCGTGACATTAAACGGAGTCCAATGGAACTAGTTTGGGGTAAATCGGAGTTAAACAAAGAAGTTATAAATTTTTGAAGAAAATTAAAATTTAAGGAAATCAAGAAAATATATAAAACGATAATAATAATAATAATAATAATAATAATAATAATAATAATAATAATAATAATAATAAGGAGTCTGGCGGCCGCAGGCCAACGGACCAGCCTGCCAGCCTTAGCATGCCAGCGTGTCAGTCTCAGCAGTCGGCCCAAATCGTGGATTGAAAAAAAAGGGGGGGAAAAGGTTGACGGGCCAGGATGCTTAACGGGCCGCTGTCTAGGGCCAGCAGAAAGAAAGAAAATCTAATATTCAGGCCTGTTTAGTTGGTTTTTTTAAAATAATAATAATAATAATAATAACTACAAAATAAGAAATAATTTAAATAATATAATTTAAGTTTAGTTAATTAAATAAAATAAAAAACAACCAAATTACTGGAGCCGAGGTTAAAGAAAAGAATATATATATATATATATATATATATATATATATATATATATAAGACAAAAGAAATAAAATAACATACATAATTATAAATTCGTAAATAATTAAACGAATAATGTTTTAACAATAAGAAAAATTTAGAACCCCATTAAATAAATTAAAATAAAAGAAATAAAAATAGTAGGAGAAGATAAAAATATTTAAATAAAAGCTTAAAGTACGTGAAAGACTAGGAAAAATAAAATAAAGTGTAGAAACCTAAAAGAAAGTCTAGAAAGATAAAATAATGGTAGAAGATAAAATATAATAATGAACCACAAGCAACATGGGATAACTACGCAATATAGGTAATACGCAACATAGAACGGAGCATGCAACGTAGGAGAAACGGAAGTGTGAAAGTGTGAATCATTCATGGCACGAGCATTGCATTTGGCCTATGAGCCGTGTGGTCTTACAGGACGTGTGGCCTGACGAGGCGTGTGATGGGTGTTGGTAATAATGATTACCTTCACCTAATAGGACCCGAGACATGCATAGCATAACATGGAAAAGAAATAGCATAGCGTTTGATATTGAATGACTGCGCATGACACGGAGATAGAAAAGAATGCATCATGAAGTTGCACATGACATTTGCTATTGTTGTGATTATCGTTGGTCTTGTCATTAAGTTATTTCAGTGCTACGTTTTGGGATACGGATCAGGTCGGGTATGTGCTACTTCTTTATTTATGTTTTATTGCTTTATTTATTTATCTGTTCCTGCTTTACATTTTTTATCTGTTTACCCGATTCAGCATGTGACAGCACCTTCTCGGGAGAGACGGGTAACCTACGAGTAACTCACATCACTCACCCCTACCTCACATCCACAGGTGAGCAGGACTTTAAGTATATCTTTATAGAGGATAGAACTGATCGTGCGAGCTGGGGATAGTGAGCTGGACTTAGGGCTTGTGTTGGGATCGTGTGATCAGATGTTTTCAGTGGGATATTTAGATGCCTCTTGTTATCTAGACCTTTTACTTGTATTCAGATATTTAGTTTTTCGTACCTGACATAGAAGGTTTCGACAACTTTGGTACTTGTTTTATTTTCGACGGATTTAATTTAATGGAGATGTTTATTTTTATTATCGTTTCCGTAAAAAATTTATACGTCAATTTTGACGTGTAAAGAAGTTTGATCGACGCCTTGTATTTCTCGTAGCAGGTTACGACGGATGCACCATTTCCGATGCTAGGGTTCGGGAGCGGGGCGCTACACATGCGTATGTGTATACACATACAAACACACACATATATATTATACTTATTTATTGTATATGAGATGATTGAGATTGATTACTAGCAGAACAAATTTATATTTTCGGCAATATTATATTTTGCCGTTAGATTATTCTCTTTTCCTTTAGAGTAGATTTGATTTGGTAGCCAATTTCCTTTTGTGAGACCTTCTGGTTGAAAGGAAAAGGATGTGACAGAAACAAAACAAAGGAAAGGACGTCAATGATTAATGACCCCTTATTCTTATTCTACTGATTTTCTTATTTTCAATCATAATTATTTGCTAACACAATTATACAACGGTGATGATTCTTAGCTATCTTTTCAACGCAATTATAATTATAATCTAAATCATGTTTATATTTATTTGATTTAAATGATTTTTATATTTATTTGGCTTGAATCATCGGACGTAGTAAATCGATTATCACAAGTCTAGTTTAAGAATAGTACGAATATTTCATATAACATTTACTTTATCCTTATAATGTGCTCTTTAATATAACGCAATTGATGCATAAAAAATATAAGGCCATTAGTTTTAGAAATAGAAGCATATTTTTGTGTAAGCTATTTTTTTGTATAGTAAAAATACGAGAAAGAAAAAATGAGTTGAAACATCATTAAAAGGGTGTTTTCGGCCCACATGAGTCGGATCATTTTGTAATCTACATTTTGTTCAAGATACTGTTTTCGCAGTTAAAATTTGTGACCTCAAGATTATAGAACAAAAACCTTACTAGTTGGTCCAAAGCCCGCCCTCAATTAAAATCTCACTAAGGACCGTTTTAATTATACTCAATAATTAATCCGCTGCCGACATGATACTTAATAGGGCTCTGATTATCTTTCTCAATTGGGAGTTTGTAGAAACATGTGGGGTATGTTCTAAAATAGGCATACAAGCTTAACGCAATATACATCACTTTAAGATCTTTATTATTATTATTTATATCGTCCTTTAGGTTGGGACCCTGAAATGTTCAATTATTTGTCTGGTTGTTAGGGAAGATTAAAGTGAGATCACTCACTTCTGACCATTCTCACCAAACTTTACCGTTGGAATTTATAGTAATTTATAATTACAATTTAAATATCAACTAACAACTAAGATATGATCTGAAGGCTAATAGTACTGTATCTATATGTCCAATGTTGTATTGATTTCAATACTGAGAACGTTCTCGGTGTATTAGGCTCTTGCGTTTGCGTAAGGTCTGGAGAGGAGGGCTAGATCGCTTAGTGATCTGATGTACGCAGCCTTACCTATAATTTATACAAGAGGATGTTTTCACGGCTCAAACATGTGACCTCAAAATCACAAAACAATAATCTTACAAGTTACTTCGATAGAAAATAGAACGTGGTGGATTACAATCGTTGACTAGAAGATTGGTTTACAGGAAAGAAAATCCAGCGTCATTATACGAAGCATCTGGTACATTTTAAACTAAAGGAATGATACATCAATAGAGTTCTCACGAATATGATTAGTTGTTTATATGAGTTAATTGTACCTGGTATTCATTCTTTTCTACAAAGTTTTAAATAGCATCTAATGTTTCATGAAACACACTTGTCATCCAGACTTATAGGGTTAATAGACACCTGACATCCGGATGACCTGCTGGTCGACCGTTGACCGCTGAAATTGACATTTGACCGGACTTAACCCTACTTTTAACCCGACTTTAACCACAGTTTACAATTAATAAAATAATAAAGTCAAAAAAAAATTAAAAGTTTAAGAAAAAATAATTTAAAAATCAATAAAAAACCTACACCCCACCTCATCCTCACCCCTTTCATCTTCTTCCCCTGCAAAATCCATTGGAGAAAATTATGAATTGTTAAGATTACTTTAGATTTCGTCCTCCGTCGTCGTTTCTAGACCTCCTGCCACTGCCGACGACCACCGTACACGACTCGTAACGGCAGTAACCGCTGTCCCCATCAGGATAGCGACATGGTTTTGGATGCCCTGGCTATGGGAGAATAGGGTCCTGCTTTTGCAAATCCGTCCTTGAGGATATATGGCATACGTGTAGATCTTGCCCGTTTTCAATCTACAACCGGTGGTTTCTGTCAATTTGGTCTTTTGGTATATTCATTTGAAGAACAAACTGAACAAACATCTTTTGAAGGCCTTGACACCTCACCTAGAATTGATCAAAAATCACGGTACGTCATGATTCATCTTTTTGTGTATATTAAGTTCATGCTTCAAAGTAACATATATAAGCATCTGGATGGAATGTGTTTGTGTGTCTATTATGCCTCAAGGGAAACTAGAGCTCTATTCAGGCTGCTACTTTAATTTTCCCAGCTTTGCTTTTGTTGTTTTGAGTCATGAATTTCAACTGTCTTTACCTCTGCTCTCACTTTACAGGGCTTCCTTTTAATTTCTTCTTCTGCTAATGCCGTGATTAAGGTCCTGTTTGGTGACGACCCCGGCGGTAATTCAGAAAAAAAATTATGAATTGTTAGACAAATTGGTTTTCAGGAGGAGTGGGGGTTGGTTTCGGCTTTCGTTAATTGCAGATTGATATGGCTCTCAGGGGAAATGACCTCCAGAAGGTGGGGTGTTGGTTTTTTGCAGGAGAAGAAGATGGGTTGGTTTCGCCACCTGAAGAACAGGATTTGGTTGTTATTGGAAGGAATGGAGGGAAGATGAAATTAACCAGGGTTGGGAAAAGTTTGACGCCACTTGGGGGAAAACTGAAAAAAAAAGGAAATTTCATAAAAACCGCCTACAGCAGGTCATTTTCCGGATGCCGGATGCCAGGTGTCTATTAACCCTATAAGTCTGGATGGCAAGTGTGTTTCATGAAACATTAGATGCTACTTAAAACTTTGTGGAAAAGAATGGATATCAGGTGCAATTAACTCTTGTTTATATATCAATCAAATGTATGTACAAGAGATGTGACTAAAAACATGACTAGGTATTTCATTATATATCAATCGAATATCTAACGTATATGATAGTTCTTTGTAATACCAATTACCCCTTCCATCTTATTTTAAATAATCAACTGTGAAAATATTTCTAAAAATAGGAGTATCACTTTCTTGTTTCACAGTTTATCTGGATGCGGAGTCATTTTCTTATGCCAGTAAATGTTCCTACTTATTTCTAAAACAACTATACACCTCTTGAGTTCAATGTATTTACATTTAGCGATAACTTTTGTTGTTGTTAGGATATACTAGATATAGTTGTTGTTTGTAAAACTCTATAACACAAACACACCCATGTGTCACGCAGATATTGTATGTTACATTAAATCGACTGAACTATGTCATGAAAAAAATATGATTTCGTGTCTTTATAAGGTTTCATCCAAAGACAAAATTGCGGGAAATGGGAATGCAAGAGACAAAAGACAGCTAAGATTATGTACAGATGTGGACTTATATTTTATGCTACATTAACACTTTGTCTTTCTTAAAAGTTTGAGAAAAGTTGGTTGAAATCTTAATTATTACTATTTATTTTTCCCATTTGTCCATGATAAATTAATCTTTTTCCTTTTTCAATTTGTGCATTTAATAAAGACATATTAGTAAAATAGCCCACTTTCTCTTACTATTTATACACGTAAACTTATATGTACAGATGTGGACTTATATTTTATAATTTATAACTAATTTCATGACTAATTAAACTTATATTTACGTATATGGACTTATAAAATTACATACCACACCTTATTCCATTACAAAATTACCAATAGAAAACAAAGTGGAGTTGACAAGCCAGGGTTTGAAAAGGTGGATGACCTACGTTCTCTTCAACCCATCCCTCTCTTATCAAAGCTTGGGATTTTTGGAGAAAATAACCATTTCTTACCCCCGAGGGTCTTACTGTTCCAGTTTCCAACGGCATTGTAGAGAATGCTAATTAAGAGTCCAACTATCTCTTAGATTAGATGAGGACTTACACAATAACCCACATAAAATGTCTTCCGCAAACCAAACCTTCGGTGTACTAATACTAGAACAACCATACTGTAAAGCTTGAGATTCTTCTAGTCCCATTTGTTACACAAAATTTCACCCCCAATTGCTCCATTGCCAACCTCCACATCCACAAACTGTCTTTTGCAATCATTGCCACTTGAATGCCCTATGAAAAGATAGATCACACTCTCATGGTACAGACTTCTGACATATCAATCGTGTTAAGTATTTCTCACTAACTTCTTATGACACTAATAAATGTAAGTAGAGGATGTTATATAGTATAACAATTATTACGATATTTTTAAATGACCGTGACATCATCTAATGCATATCAATATTATTATGATTATTTTAAGAAAAAGCATAGTAGTTCTTGGCAGGGAAGTTAATATACGTTATTTGACAATTAGTGTGGAACATTCCTAAGAAGAAACATGAACACGGCATGAACCAAAAAGAAGTGGTAATATGTATGTCACACTACCCTCCATTCCTTTTTATGTAAGCGTGTTATGTAAAAGGCAGCTTCTGATGTGGTTGTAAACGAGCCAAACCGGGCTAAATAATAAGTTTTCTAGTTTGGATTCATTTAGGTAAATGAATAGTTTGGCTCGGTTCGTTTGTTTTAGCGAGCTTCAAAATTTATTCGAATTCGGCTCGAAAACGCTGTTACTCTTTAAACAAGACGAACAGTTCATAAACAGTTTGACTCGTTTTAATAAACGAATCCAATTAAGTGTTCGAACTTGGCTCGTTTAATTAAAATTAATGAACAAACTCGAATCGAATACAAATCAAACTCAAACCGTTTGCGAACAGTTCGGTTCGCTGAACACCCCTATCTTCTCATGAGTCCTTGATCCATGATGTGATTTTGTATATCCTATTAATGTTTTCATAGGAATACTTAGAACACTTGTTTATGACATCCTTTCTCACATGATAGAATATAATAAATCACTATTTGTGCCATGACTTGCATGATGGTATATAGGAAGGACTTCCGTTCTTTTTAAACTTCTTATATAAGAATGGGGCGTATAGACAACTTCCTATAATGAAAGATTCATTCAATCTTTTCTTACTCAAATATTAAAACATCAAAAAGCCTCCAAGAGGCTATGATTCATATAAGGATTTGGCTTTTAAACAACCTAGGAGTAAGGTTCTCTACAAAATTAATGCTTTCTATGTGAGAACAATGTTGTGAATATTGTCTCATATTCATCAATTTGAGAAAAATATATGTGTTATATGAGGATGACTCACCGTTGTTTTAAAGTTTTGAATGGATATGAACACCAACTAATGCAAACTCAAATTTCAATATGGTATCAGAGTCAGTTTAAAATGTAGATTTACACATTACTTGGCTCATGGTTGGCCATTTATTATCTCTCTTCACTCAATTCCAGATGTTCATGCTTGACTTGTGGTTTGTGATTGAGAGCGGGTTATAAGACGCGTGTGTATGTCAAACCACGTTGATATGTGAAAGCGGATGTTGTCCTACATTGGTCATTTTGAAAAAATATATTTAGTTATACGAGCATGAAGTACCACCTCTCATTGTCTTTGAATGAATATGAATCTAAACTTATGTAAATTCAAGTTTAAATGAACGCGGATATGGATGAATGAAGGGTTCAATTCTTCCATACAAGTAAACATTCAAATTGTTGTAAAAATATATTGTTTCATATAGTGTTTTTTTCACTTTGGTTTGTAATGGGGCTGACTGTAGTGCAAAGCATTATTCCCGAAAAACGCAGTTTCAAATGAGGCACGTACTATTTACACATACACACCTTTTGTAGTTGTATATAGAACACGTATTATTTAAACACATACGTAGTTTTTGTAGTTTTAAATGGAACACGTACTATTTAAACACACTTACATCTTTTGTCAGCGTTTCTGGTGCACTAGGATCCCGTGTTTGCACAGGATCTGGAGAAGGACCGAATCGTTTCGCGATCTGACACCACAAAAAAAAAGAGCCTATAGCGACAGCCAAAAAACGTCGCTATTTCGTCGCTATAGGCATATTGCGACGAAATAGCGACGAAAAATGAAGGTCGTTATACGGCTTGTCGCAAAGCAAATTTCGTCGGCACTGCGTCGCTATATTGTGACGAAAACAATTTTGTCGGTGTATCGTCGCCAAACTGCGACGAGAAACTGTCAGGTCTGCGACCTGTTATCTGCTGTCGCTGTTTCGTCGGTAAAATATTTTCGTCGCTATTTTGTATTTTTTTATTTTTTTATTAAGGTTCTGCGACAAAGACACTCGTCGCAAAATTTCGTCGGTATAAGTATTGCCGTCGCTATTTATTATTTTTTTATTTTTTGTTTCCGTTTTATTTCGTCGCAAAATGTCGTCGTTATATGTCTTTTCGTCGCTAATTTTAAATTTTTGTTTTTTATTACCGATCTGCGACAGTACAATTTCGTCGCCGGTTCGTCGGTATTTGTTATTTTTAAAAATATTAAATTTACTAATAATTATTTTAAATACATTATTTAATATTAAATTTTAAATTTTTTTTGATTTATTAATAATATTAATACATTATTAATTAAAAAGTTTTTATTATTATTTAATTTCTATAATATATTTTATTTTGTATATTAAATCATTTGTACGAATATTATACAGTAATACGGTATTTGCGCATTCAAGTTCGTATAATTAAACAACACAAACGAAATAGAATCCGTAAAATTGTCAGATAGAATATAAAAGTACAAAGAAAATGTCAATACAACAAATGAAATAGAATGTACAAACAATGAAAAAATAAAAAACTATGCAGAGGAAGATGGAGGGGGATCATGCGAAGAAGAGTGACCATCAGGAGGGCGAGGCTGAGGCTGAGGCTGCGAGGAGCAGGAAATGAAAGACATGACTACCTGCGACAGGTGCGAGATTTGCTGGTTCGTTGCCTCCTGCACCTGCATCAGTCTGCCTGCTGCGCATGCTCAAACGCCTGTTGAAGCGCCTGCTGCAGCGCCTGTACACTCTCCTCATGCCTCGTCCTGATGGTCTCTATCTCACGCTGCAGCGCCGCATTATCTGATTCCAGGCGCGAAATATCCTCTGGCGTCGCAGAAGGCGCGGAGGTGCTGGCCTCGGAGGAAGCACCTGCTTGTAGAACTTCGGGAAAGAATCGCGGCGCTGCTGATCCAACCCCGTACACCTCCCTC
The DNA here is from genome assembly GCA_036186865.1 of Eustoma russellianum. Classification (NCBI taxonomy): domain Eukaryota; kingdom Viridiplantae; phylum Streptophyta; class Magnoliopsida; order Gentianales; family Gentianaceae; genus Eustoma; species Eustoma russellianum. The sequence goes on along the minus strand of AP025060.1, from coordinate 1,799,332 downwards.
TTCTTCTTATTTTGAGGGCCGACGGTCCGAACCGCATCCCAATAAGCGCGGTTCTTGTCGGCCTGTTCGCCCCTATCTGCGAGTAATCTGTTGTACTCGTCCTGAAATGAGAATAAGAATTGTTATGGTTTAGCAATAAAACAAACTAAGGAAAAAACAAATGATATCGTAGTCTACTTACACTGATGTCGCGGGCCTTCGTCGTGATCCAGTCCTCCGTCCCGTCGGAGGCTTTCTTCCGATGCGTCTTGTAGAAGAGATCGTAGGAGGCTGGCCACTCCCCCGTCTCCTCGTGCTGAAAGAATGAAATAAAATATGTTAGTGAAATCCAGAATTTTAAAAATTTCGGCATGACCTATTCGTTTATCGGAGGTATCCCGGCCTTAAAGGCCTCTCCCAAGTCAAATCAAAAATAAAAATAAAAAGGCAAATGAACACATGTACCACTTAAAGTAACCATATACGAATACCAAAAAAACAACAGCGCAACATAAGAAATCAACGAATATAAATAATCCACTTAACTCAATGAATATAAATAATCCACTTAAGTCAATGAATGTAAATAATCCAATGAAATCAATGAATCTAAATAATCCAATATTAAAATACTCACCATAGAACGCATCGTGGTGGCGTGGGAAACCGAATCCACCTGAGTGTGTGGCAGGTGCTGGGCCCTGTACATTGCCGCTGCGCCGGTTCGCCGCGTTCCGGGCGCTGCGGGCTTGGTAAGCAGGGTCCCTCCACCCTTCTACCCACGCCGCCCAGACGGCCTCGGATACGTAGGCAGGCCTTATCCACGTGGGGTCACGCTCCGACTTGGTCTTGAGGGAGTTGACGAAGTCGCCGTAGCGTTTGGCGGCCCTATGCCGCCAGGCCTGCTCCACGTCGTGGGCGATGTCGGCTGGCCAGCTGTACGCCTTCTGCAATTATCATACGGAGGAATAATAAAAGTGTGGTTAGAAAAGTAATGATTGATTACGCATCAAAAAGTGAAATTCATCAAATTTGAATACCTGAAACTCATCCCAGTAGAACCTACGTGTCTCCGGGGTGACACGGGCCCAGGAATATCCAGATGGGTCAAGCCTCAGGTGGAAGGACCGGGTGATGCAACCGGAAAGCGCGCCATTGTCCGATCCAAACCTGAAAGAGGTGAAGTTGTTAGGAAAAAATTAACGCGTGAAATATATTTGAAAACATGTTAAATAAATTAATCATTACTTACTTATGGGTATCATGTGACCAAGGGAGGGGACGACGCCCTGGTATGACACCCTGGTCCGATGCCGCATCAGACGCCGGATGAGGTGCTGATGCGCTGGGTGTGGGTGGCGTCGGCGTCGTATGTCTGGGGGGTGCGGACATGTCGGCAGACCGTAAAAGGTCTGCGTCCGCAGCCAGAGCGGCGGTCGAAACCGAGGCATACGTATCATGCTGAGAAAAGAACGCCTCGAACTCTCCTTGAAGGTCCTGTGTAGCTGGTGGGTATGTGGATCTCGTCGGTAAACCCTCACTAGCCATCAGATCTGAGAGGAACATATTAATAATTTTTAAACGTTTCGGCATGACTTAAGCGTTTATCGGAGGTTTCCCAGCCTTAATGGCCTCTCCAAAGACAAATCCAAATCCAACAACCTTGAACTAGTATCATACCGAAAATCATATGCAAACCTCTTACAAAACAGTTTGTACATATATATATACCCGTATATGCATATATATACCATATACATATATACCCATATATACATATATATACCCGTATATGCATATGTATACCATATACATATACCGGTATATATATATATATACCATATACATATATATATACCTGTATATACATATATATATACCCGTATATGCATATATATATATATATACCCGTATATACATATATATACCATATACATATATATACCAAAATAGATTATATAATTATAAATATATTTAAATACGAAAAATATATATACATACATAATTCTACCCAAAAAAACATTTTCTAATAATTTTACATATATTTATATGTAAATACGAAATTAACTTATATATATAATTATATACCCAAATACGAAAATTAACTACAAAATCCATAAATACATACATATATATATATATATACATACATATATATATATATATACCGTATATACATATATATACCATATACATGTATACCCATATATAGATATATACACTATATATACCGTATATACATATATATACTACATACATATATACCATATACATATATATACCATATACATATATATACATACATAATTCTATACACATATACATATATATACCACAGCCACCCACACCCAGCCCCGCACCCACCACCCACACCCAGCCCCAGCACCCACTGCCCAGCACCACCGCCCACCCACACCCAGCCCCGCACCCAGTCCCGCACCCAGTCCCGCACCCACTCCCCAGCACCACCCAGCCCCAGCACCACCCACCCAGCCCCAGCACCACCCAGCCCCAGCACCACCCAGCCCCGCACCCACCGCCCACCCACACCCACCGCCCACCCACACCCAGCCCCGCACCCACACCCAGCCCCAGCACCCACCGCCCAGCACCACCCAGCCCCGCCACCCAGCCCGCACCCAGCACCACCGCCCAGCCCACACCCAGCACCACCACCCCACAAGACATTAAAAAAATTAAAAACAACATAACTAATTAAAATAAAAAAAACGAAATAGGAAGAGAAACTAACCGAAGAAGGGAGGTCAACGGAGAACTTCGCCGCGGGAGGGAGCTTTCGCCGGGGGAGGGAGGGAGGTTTCGCCGGTGGGGGGAGGGAGGTTTCGCCGAGGGGAGGGAAAAAATGGGGAAGGAGGGAAATGGGGAAGAAAGAGGGGGAGTTCAGCTTATCTGCGTTATTTTGCGACGACCTAGCGACGAACGTTCGTCGCTATTTAGTTTCGTCGCTATTTTTCATGTGTCGTCGTTATTTCAAATTTAGCGACGCAATATTTCGTCGGTAACTCGTCGGTGTTATAATTTTTGAAAAAAAAATACAAAATATAAAGTAGTATATACATGAATATAAGTACATCAACACATACACACTTTCATATAAAGAGGTACATAAAAAATTTTGGCTAATGTCAATCTTCCTGGTCATCTGCATCCTCATACGCATCTTCATCTTCATCTTCATATTCATCTTCATCTACATGCTCGTCGTCCTCTTCATCCTCGTATTCGTCTTCGACTACGTCTTCAATATTGTCAGGCGGTTGTATGTTGAGATGAATTTCGATGAAACCGCCGTTGGGGTCATTTAGAGGGAGGTCGTGCAGTTCAACATGTGTCGTATCTAGAACGGACGGGTTTTCTTCTTGAAATGCGGCGTCCATACCATCTGAACCTGTCTGTATACTAACATCAAACTTGCTCGATTTCACTTTGCACACGGCTCGCCAGTCTTTTGAGCTCGCATTCATCCTCGTTGTTGGATACGATAGATAGTACACCTGGGACGCTTGACTAGCCAAAACGTATGGATCGTATTTTCTGTACCGTCGCCCTTGGTGTATGTCTACCAACTTATATTGGTCGTGAACCTTTGTGCCAACGCGATAACCTTCTCGAGTTGGATCGTACCATTCGCATTTGAATAGGACCACCCGCTTTATAGGCAATGCCGGATATTCGAGCTCAATTATGTCAGTAAGGTAGCCGTAGAAGTCATCCTCGTCCGGGCTATTGTCATACCGCTTGACACACACTCCGCTGTTCTCCGACGATTTTCGGCTGGCATGGGAGACTGTGTGGAATCTATACCCGTTGACAAAACACATGTCGTGGCGCGTGACTCTGTTAAATGGACCCTCGGCTACTGCTGTCAGAATGTAACCGTACTCATCGTCAGCCAGATGACCTTTGCTCGCCTGTAAAACGACAAGTAAGTATACATCAGCGGGGCAATAAATGCGTATCACATATCGTACACGTAACAGGCAAATATGTAAACTTACATGCCACCTGAACCAATCAGCAAACTTGGAATCTAACTCATTGTTTATTGCATCGCTCGATATACCCGGTGAACGGTGTTGCAATAAATCAATGAACAAGCTGAAGCAAATTACGAATGAGTACCATGTATATCTTTGTAACATAATGGATAGAGTATCGCAAGGTCTTTACAAAATAAAATTGGATATCGTTTATACCTCTGGAAACGGTCGACTTGACGGCAGTTGCGCAGAACATAAGAATGAGCAATCTTCAGCTCGCTGTCCCCCAATATCATTTCCTTTCCATGTCCGTGAAATCTGATCGGATGTGTGAATATTGGGAGGACACCGGATCTGGTAATGCCGTCGTCGTTCCGGGGAACATCTCTGCACCTCGACGGGACATCTGGCTCGAAGTAATGAGACACGAAAGCCGATGCTTCCTCCGTCAGATAGGCATTGCACATCGAGGCCTCGACTTTCGCCTTGTTCTTGATGTTCAGCTTCAAATGCCTGAGATATCTGTTCATATAGTGAATGTATGTTCAGATGCTTGCGCTTAGACACATAAGAACGTTATGCACATAAAAAAAGAGTACCTCTCGAACGGATACATCCACCTGTACTGAACAGGACCACCAACACGTGCCTCGTATGGTAGATGAACTGGCAGGTGTTCCATTGAATCAAAGAAGGCCGGAGGGAATATAGTTTCCAGCTTGCATATGATCACTGGGATTTCGCCCTCCAGCCTTGACATATTATCCACACTGAGTCTCGTGGCTGTAAGACATTTGAAAAACAGACTCATCTCGGTAATTGCTTCCCATACATTGGTTGGAAGCAGATCGCGGAATGCAATGGGCATCAACCGTTGCATGAAAACGTGACAGTCGTGGCTCTTCATCCCGTGCAAACCGCGTTTATTCATGTCGATGTTCTTCGACAGGTTCGAAACATGGCCATCAGGAAATCTAGCCGTCCCCAGCCACGATAACAACGCACTGACCTGCTCCGCATTCAGCGTGTACGAGGACTTCGGCATGTATGTTGTGCCAACGGGATGCAGCTCCGGTCGCATGTTGAGGTCGCGCATATCAAGTCGTGCCTTCATATTGTCTTTTGTTTTTCCTGGCACATTCAGCACTGTATTGAAAATGTTGTCAAACACGTTCTTCTCAATGTGCATGACATCCAGGTTATGTCGGATCATATTGCTCTTCCAGTACGGAAGCTCCCAGAATATGCTTCTCTTCTTCCACCCGATACAGTAACGAGCCAGGTCTGCGTTGTGACTGCCGTCCGGATCATCAGCGACCCCCACGAATCCACAACTGTCTATCTCCTGCAGCACCTCTGCACCCGTGAGGAGCTCGGGCTTTGTGTCCTTATCGACGATGCCAGGCATGAACGCCGTCACGTTCTTTCTGTACAAATGACGTCTGGGCAGGAACTTCCTATGGCTGTCGAACCAGCTTATCTTACGTCCATGTTTCAAGGACATCGTCTTCGCTTGCTTCATGCAGCAAGGGCAAGCGTATTTCCCCGCTGTGCTCCACCCCGACAACATAGAATAAGCCGGGAAGTCGCTGATCGTCCACATCAGCGCGGCACGTAGCTGGAAGTTTTGTTTAGTCGATACATCGAACGTCTCCATGCCAAACTCCCACAACCACTTCAGCTCCTGTATCAACGGCTGCAGGTATAGGTCGATCTTCTGTTTCGGATTCCTAGGCCCCGGTGCGATCACAGTCAAGAACATGTACGGCGTCTTCATGCACATCCAAGGCGGTAGATTGTACGGCGTCACGATTACAGGCCACGACGAATACTGCTCTCCCGACTGTCCAAACGGGTTGAACCCGTCGGTGCATAAACCCAACCTAACGTTCCTTGTCTCCGACGAAAAACCCGGATGCGTCGCATCGAACGTCCTCCAAGCTTCGCCGTCAGATGGATGGCACATCTCACCGTCTTTCGTGTAGTGCTCCGCGTGCCACCTCATCTGGCTAGCTGTGGCACCGGATGCGTATAGCCTCTGCAGTCTAGGGGCGAGAGGTAAATAGTAAAATTGTTTTCTTGGCACGTTCCGGTTTCTTTTGTTCGTTCTCCACCTGCTTGTCCCACAGACCCTGCACATGTCTTTATCCTCGTTGATGCCCCAGTATATGATGCACCCCTCTGAACAACAATCGATTTTCTGAACCGGCAGTCCCAACGCCTGCAGCTGTTTCTTCGTCGAATAAAAACTGTCGACCATTGTGTTCCCTTCGGGAAGAGATTCCCTCATCAGCTGACACATCCCATCGTACAATCTCTCCGTCATGCGGTGTTCCGTCTTCATGCTCGTCATCCGACCGATCATGGACATCTGTGTGTGACTACCGCAACCAGGATACAGCGGCGTGTTGGCGGCGTTCAACATCTCAAAAAACTGTCTCGCCTGAGGGTTCGGATCTTCCTCCACGAATATACGCGGCTGTTCATCCGGATCCTGCATTTGTAACAACTGCTCTCCGGTAAATGCGCCGGCGGCTGCGTCTGTCACCATCTGCATGTATGGGTTGTGAGATCCCTCGCATATTTCTTCGGCATCAACCTGACCGGGTCCCCCTTCGACGTGTACAGTTGCAGATGTAGACGCCCCCTCATATTCGCCGTGACAGTACCATGTATGGTAATTGTGGACGAAACCTTGTTTCAATAAGTGAACCCTCACGTCACCCGGATCCTTATATTTACGGTTCTTGCATTTCTTGCACGGACATCTAATCTGCGTTCCACTTTCATTACTCGTCGCAAAATCCATAAATTCTTCGAGACCTTCAACAAATCTAAAACACCACTCCCCGTTGTTTACTCTCTGGTACATCCACTTTCTATCGCTTCTCCTCGGATCCATTTTCTCGATACACCTTCAAAATAACAGCAGCTATCTTTTTTCGGTGGTAGAAAAAATCAAAATTCCACACTTCGGTTTTTTCGTTCAAAATTGATGATTGATGTGTTTGAAATGAGAGAAGAATGGGAGAAAGAGAAGAAGAAGGAAAATGGTTTTATCGTTCTCAGCCTGCAATGTTACCGACGCAATAGCGACGAGATAGCGACCACAAACAAACACAAATCTCGGAAACAAACAAACACAATACCGACGACTTAGCGACGACCGGCGACGAACAAGAAACACAAATCTCGTCGCTAAAAGGCAGTCCGTCCAGTTCCCAATGCTTACAACGCGCGAATTTTTGTTGAATTTACCGACGTTTTACCGACGAAACAGCGACGGATAACGTCTCTTCACATTATTCGACGCGTTTCGTCGCTAATCCGTCGCCAAGTAGTCGCTATTCGGCAGTGCCAGTTCAGTTCCCAACGGTTGCATCGTACGATGAGTATACGT
>AP025060.1:1774212-1791942 GCA_036186865.1 Eustoma russellianum | reverse complement strand
TACGATGAGTATACGTCGCAAATTCGTCGCTACGTCGTCGCTAAAACAGTCGAAACGTCATCACTGCACATTCCTAACGGTTGAAAAAACGTCGCTATGTCGTCGCTATGTGCGTTTCGTCGCTACTCCGTCGCCAAGTAGTCGCTATTAGGCTCGTACGATGAATATACGTCTTCAATTCGTCGCTACGTCGTCGCTAAAACAGCCGAAAGGTCATCACTGCACATTCCTAACGCTGCACATTCCTAACGGTTGAAAAAAACGTCGCTATGTCGTCGCTAATTTTCCTATTTATACCCCAAACATCCGCACATATACATACACACATATAAGGTTATAAATAATCAAAATATGCCGCGTCGTTTTAAAAGAACCCCAAGGCGTGGTGGACGGGCAATCAGTGCCCCTCCAGAAGGGCCTCCTCCTCCTCAAGTACCATCGGTTGAGCGAGAAGGTTCCGTATCTGTCTATGTCCCACCGCAGCATCAGAGTGATCAAGAACAAACGCCGGTGCAGGACGCCGACTTCCGTATGCTGATGGCAAACATGCAGCAGTCGCGGCAACTGCACAACATGACTAGAAGGCTGCGGAAGATGAAATTTAGATATTACAAGCTCAAGCGCCTTCTCAAAGAGTTTGCGGAGAATGTCGCGGCCACTCTTTCGTCCGATGACGAAGAGTGAACGGCACATCTCCGCATCTCTTTTTAGATTTTTTTTTTATTTTTTCGTTTGATAATGTAACTTTTTATTATTGAATGAATGAGTATTTTTCCCAATCACCGCTTTCTTTTTCCTTAATCAATACACGTGTTTAATTCTCGATGTTTCTGCGACGACACAACGACAAATCGAATTCCGAACGGAAAGTAAAACAAAACATCTGCCACATGCGGGTTTCATTGACAAAAAAAACGACGATACACAACGCCAAGAACTTACTAAACGGCGAATGTATTTTATTTGGGCTAATTTTAGCGACAAAATTGCGACGACATAGCGACGTAGCGTTACAAACTAAATAGCGACGAATAAAAACACGCAGAGTAGCGACGAGACACCGACAAATCACCGACGTAAATCACCTGACTGACTATTTTTCTTTTAGCGACAACGAATTTCATCGTACTTTCGTCGCAATTAGCGACGACATTAGTGTTGTCGCACCGTCGTCGCTATTACCGACGAAACAACGACTATACGTTGTTCGTCGGTGATAATTTCGTCGGTAAACCACAATTTTTTTGTGGTGTGATATATACAGTCTTACCTTATACTTTGTAAAAGAGGCTGTTTCTACTTCTCGAACCTATGATCTCAAGGTCATAAATGTTACAACCCTGATAGGATTAGAAAATAGTAATAATTAAATTTTGTTTAAAAAAACTCTTCAATAACCCCACCATTAATACCCTTTAATTGCTCTTAATACCACTACCTAATCCTATTCTAAAATCCCCATCCATTAAACCAACATTATCTGCTCTTAATTCTCCTCATAAATATCCACAATGTAACTCCCTGGCTTTCTCCTCTTTATTTGGACCTCTCAGCCAACTCCAACCATTGGAAAAAAAACAAGTGAGACTTGGAAAATAGATGAAGAAAGGAAAAGAAATATAAGAATTGCCTTTTTGCCATTCCAGCCGAGGACAATTGGTGGAGAAAGAAATTAGTTTCGGTCTTCAACAAACCTTAGTCCAATCGTACGGTATAGTATAGCAATCGATGTAAGTAATCTCTCTATACTTGCTATAATTTACGAAAATCTATATGTTTATAATGATTATAAAATTGGATCATGTATTAGTATTCTTGATTGCATAGTTTGTTATATCTATACATATGTATACTTGAAGTATTTCTCACCTATGATGATGTTGGATATATGTATATATGTATTAACACTGTTTGAAAACTTTATATATGCTTATGTAATCGGGTTCAGAGTTGCAAGGAAATGTATATACTGTTCTATTTTATTGTTTACTATATGTCATGAGACAAATTGCTGAAATATAGTTAAATGGATATAAGTTATATAGAAGTAATTTGGGCCACTACTTCGGTTGATATTATATATATCTATTTACAGTTCAGTTTTTTTATTATGTATATATATATATATATATATATATATATATATATACGGTTTTAAAACCAACATATACACATACATAGTTTTCGGAAGTTATATATAAATATATCTAAAGTTACTGTGTTGTATTGAATATGTGTATATAATTTCAGAAAGTCTTTTAGCAAATCTAGACAAAAAGTAAGTCATGTTTCGGCAGGTGTAAGGAAAAAAAGAAAAAAAAAAGTGTTATATTTTATTGTGTTTCCCTTCGGCAGAAATAGGTGCATGTGGAAATATATTATGTTGGCAGTTTTATACATAAATGATTGTTTACATGAGTTTCATTAATTATTTTATACAAGTACTTTATAAACTGGTTTTAATATATTTGAAAGTATAAAGAGTGTTGTTTATAAAGTGGTTTTAATTGAATCATGAGTGTTGTTTATGTGTGCAATTATAAAGGTGGATTGGGGGGAGGGGAATAGAAAGCGATGAACTAATTATTTTAAGTAAGTCAAACTAATCTTTATTATTAGTATTGATTTGTTATACTACAATTGTTTAGATTCGAGCTTAGAAGAGAAAGAAGTGAATACCGAATTCGAGGTAAGTGGTCTATCTGTGCTCGTTATGATGTCATGCATCATAGGTAAGTGGTATATCTATGCTTGTTATATTGTCATGCATCAGAGGTAAGTGATCTATTTGTGATCGTTATATTGGCATGCATTAGCGGTAAGTGGTCTATCTATGCAATAATGTTTATCATGCATCAGTGTACTGTTCGTTGCATATATGTATATGGATGTGTGAGGATATACATGCACGTATTTATGCACGTGTATGGGCGCGGGTATATATAGGAGCATGTATACACCAGATTGTGTGTGAAGCATTCATGGCACGTGCATTGCATCCCTTCGGGGCGCTGACTCCACGTTACGGAGCGTGTGTGCGCTGACTCCACGTTACGGAGCGTGTGTTCGCTGACTCCACGTTACGGAGCGTGTGTTCGCTGACTCCAAGTTACGGAGCGTGTGGCCCTATGAGGCGTGTGGTTCTACGGGACGTGTGGCCCTATAAGGCGTGTGGCCCGACGGGGCGTGTGGCCTGACGAGGCGTGTGGTAGGATCACCTCGAGGTTCATGCATTGCAAGGTAAAGATATGAGCATCGTGAGTGACATGACTTTTGTTGCGTGTGACACGTAGAGAAGGCATGCATCATGAAGTTGCGCATTACTATGTGGAGTGACTTACTTTCCGCAGTTTATTTACTCGATTGACATGTATGTTGATTTGTAAATGTTATATGTAATTGTCTCTGCGTGTATGATTTTCATAATGGGTATAGATAGGTTGCTTACTGAGCCCGTTGATTTGGCTCACACTACCACTCACCAGTTTTGCAGGTGGGAGAAGTTGGGTATGCTTACACAGGAGTCAGTATACCGTGAAGATCGAGATGGGAGATTTCGAGACTAAGGATATTCATACGAGACTTTTGAGGGTTGATTGAGACAGTCGTTTCGATATTCGAGGTTTATGTATTTTCGAGATTAGTGTTTACATACATTTGATTATTGTATTGATTTAGAAATTCTTAGCCATTGTATTAATGATGAAGATTATTTTATCGAGGATTCTTAGTTATGACTTCCGCTGACTTTGATTTACGTCATTGTGATGACGTGTAGTTGATATGTATCGACGCCTTGTATTCTCCTTAGCGAGATACGGCGGGTGAGTCGTTTCGAGTACTAGGGCTCGGGATGAGTCGCTACAATAAAGCATTAACTTTACCAGTTAGTTTAAGTACGCCCACATCCTGTGTTTAAAAAGAATACATGTATATTTGGATAGAAGATATGGTGCCATCATCAATGGAAATAAAGATAGATTTTGTTAACTAATTCACATTATTCACTTTTATACTTTCACGTTATAGTTTCGAATTAATAGCAATACGTCGAATCTCCAGGAAAAAGAAAGGATTAAAGTGGTCAAAAGGTGACACAATATGATCATAGCTAGGTTGACCTAAGAAAAACAAAATGTCTTCATGGCTTTTGAATTTAGTCAACCTTCCAATATTGGAGAAATAATTCAAACAGCCGATCATCATGTGCTTCGCTTAACAATTCATGATGTGAAATACAAAAAAGGGCAGACTCGGTTCATACCCGCTGCGTGAGTATTCAGGGAGGGAAGACCTATGCTACCTTATCCACTTTGTGTGGAAACAGTTTCGAAACCTCGACCTAGCACATCACGTCAGCAAGCTTACCGTTTAGCCAATTCCGGCCCTCAATTCATGATGTGAAATGATGATGGTAAATCGAAGGGTCACATCCACTCCGGTGGCTGCTATCATGATCTCCCTCATTCAACTGTCCTGCTGCACCAAGATTCAGATACACCATTCTTGACTCAAGATTCAAGTTCCCAACATTCCCGCTGCTACCACTACTATGTTCTTCACTGATCGGAGGATACATCGCGGCCGGAGACGGCGGATTCGCATTTCCCTCCTCTCTAGAAATCACCATTGCTGCAGATTGCACAAGTTCAAGACAAAGCCTAAGCTTGTTTGGTTCGATATGAGTTAGCCCCGGGACAGCACCTTTGAACAAAAAATCTGAAGTGAGGGTTCTAAGAATGTCTTGTGGGGTGATCCCATCTAGGGTTCGGACATTTGGGTCCGCATGGTGGTCGAGCAAGACGGCCACCATATCTGGCGACACCATCTCAGCCGCCAGATGTAGTGGGGTCTTGCCAGCTGGCATGGCCGCATAGTTTACATCGGCCGCGCCAAGTTCTAGCAATGCCTTGACAACTTCCCTACTACAATTCTCCACAGCATAATGTAGGGCTAATGCTGAATCAAGATTTAGCCCTTCTCCCATTACCATAAGCTTGACTAATTCGACGTCAGATGAGTCGAGTGCTCGTCTCATTCGTCGAATTTTTTGATCCTCCAGCTCGGCTGCCGAGCTGAGGTTATGGTGGTGGTGGTGGTAGTTCTGATAGATTAAAGTTCGTCGTGTCATGTTGGTTTTGAGGCGGAGTTCTTCAAGTTTAGCAACAACATCAATTGGGAGGTGTTTGGCTAGGATTTCTGGGGGTAAGCCTGATTTTGCTACTAGGTGTGAACAGGTTGTCCATAGTTGATGCATGTCTTGCTTTCTTGATGCTATCAAGACTTTCATCACATCTTCAATTGAAGCCTTCTCAACAATTCTAGCCAATTGCTTCTGTCAGGTAAAAGAAAGAAAAATAAGTACTTAGCTTTGGAGAAATCCAAGATAAAATAGAACAATACAAAGAATATCAGAATAATTCTAAGGCAAGAATGAATGATACGCGGAAAATGAGAAATGATCCAATTTAATTTACCAAGAAAAAGAAGCAAATAGAAAAGTAGTAAAGAGAATACAAACAAAGAGTCACAGGGTCAAGATTTCATGTCTTTTCAATAGATATGACATGTTATTTTAATCAGTAATGGTTATGTTTGCGAAATTCCTCGTCCTGGGTCTCACTGTTCCTGTGCTATAGAGCTGCATGGAGGATGTAAATTCAAGTACTCAACGGCTTTCTAGGTTGACAAAACGTGGCCAGAGCCCAAACAAGGTGTATACAGCAATCCAGGCCAGCAACCCTTTACTTCTAATTGGGTCAGGTACAATGACAAACCATTATTGGTCCAGACAACAGTAATACACCTACACTGTGTGTGTCGCGGTTTGATCCTGTGTTTTCTGGAGAGAATGTCCTAATCCGAGTACCTAGCTACGCCAGAGCCAGTAATTGTTATGTTTGTCTATAGGCATGTGGTGATTGAGAAAAGTGATTATTTTGATGAATACAGAAGAGATTAGGCTTCATATGTTAAAACAGGAAAATTGATCTTTTGGCAATCCTAAAAGCCAAATGAGGAAAGTAGCAAACTACAAAATCATTGTTCTATAAAAGACTACAATCAATAGCACATATTTAGCAAAAAAATTGAGCAAGGAGAATAAAACCCAATTCAAGAAATTCCTAAAGACTTCACATGAAATAAGGATTATCAGAGACCATCTATATTAGCCACCCCATATCCCTCTCCCCTTATTCCATTTTGATCTTTTATGTTAAAAAGGGTAAAAGAACATGGATTTGTTATTCATTTATCAGTGCTGAAAGGTGAAAAATGAAAAAAAAAAATATAAACAGCAAAACAGCAACAAGTAGTTTGATCAGATCAGCAGTGCTGCAAGAGAAGTAAAGAAAAGGAGAGGAAAAAAAAGATAAAGAAAAAAACCTTGCCTGCAGAAAAGATGGAAGAAGTACTAGATTGGATCAATTAATGAACAAAAAAGGAAACACGAGTTTTTTGGTCCCTGACCGATGATTAAAAAAAAACTTAATTCAACTTGTCTTTGAATTTTCTTTCATCTCCCCAACACACCACCACCACCACCACCACCACCAAAAAAAACATATGAGTTTGGGATGATAAAGAAAACGTTTATGGAAAATCTATAAAATGATAACAAATTCCATTTTTCAATCTTTAGCTTAAACTTTTAGATTAAAACAACATTAGTATTAGAGGCTTTCGGCTATGTTTCCCGACGGCTCGTAATGAAAATTACGTCAAACTGTATCGTAATCAATTTACTGAGTCAATTTTGATTTATTCCATCGTATTTCAAATCCAATAAAAAATGTGTCATTTATTTCATTAGAAATGTAAAGATTAGATGATTATAAATCAACTTCTTAGTGTTTATCTAACGCTGCATCAATTATGTGAATTAATACGTTAATATTGAATATATGAACAAATTTTAGTGGAAAAAGGGGGATAAGAAAATAGTAGTAAGAAAAAGGTCTGAATTCGTGCTCAAAAAAAGGTCTGAATTCGATAAGGAAACCTGAGTAAGTAATGCTAGTTGTTCAACACCAAACGATCTAGCGGCTGAGAGTGTATCAAGAGCAAGATCAACGGCTGAGGAGCAATGCGTGTGCCAACATCCTCTCTCTCCACAATCTGGACGTGGTTCATGTTTTGGAGGCAGAACTGAAACTTGACCACTATACAAGAACTGCAGCAAAAACAAAAACACCTCATAACCCACCGAATTCACCGCTATCACCTGGGGGCTCGACGACGAGCCCCTGGGTGATGTCACGGCCAGGGTCCCTTCTGAGCCAAACCTGGAGCCTAACGACGCGTCTGGCGAGTCAGGCCCACCGCAAAAGAATTTCCTAAAGAAAAGACTCCTAGCTGCAAGGATGCACTTGTGGGCATGGACCAAACGTCCTTCCACGCTGAAAGTTACATCACTGAAGGCTTGCCCATTGATTAGAAGATTAAGATAGTCTAGAGAAAGAGATCTTAAAGAATCCTCAAGGGACATTCTTGCAGAAAAAAAAAAGACAGGTTATGGATGAAAAAGATCAGAAAAAATAAAGAGGAAAGTCTAAGATGGGGAGAGGAAGAAGAAGCAAAAAGAGTGAAAAGATTGTTTGATAGTTACTTTCATTTGTATAATCATTTGGTTGAGTTACTGTTATTTCTTGAGGGATACTGTGTGGAGCACTCTGGAAAGAATTTGGTGGCAAAAGGCCCTGGCCAGAGTTCTAATTCGTGGATGATATAAATTAAGAGTTCGACGGCTTTAAGTTAGTGAGTATTTTACACAAGGACCCACATAAAGTGTCCCTTCCAAACTAGGTCTTCAGTCTAGCGCACCAAAACACTCACACTGTGTGTCCCTGGAATCGAACTCTAAATCTCTTGGTGACAAATCTAACCCGAGTATCAACGGAGTTATACCCTGAAAGCTCAAAAGAAAACAATTTTGGAGCAAAAGGTGAAATCCCTCATCTGGGCCCCCACTGCCCTAGCCCCAATGAGCACATGTGGAGAATGCAAATCAGGAGCCCAACGGCCTCCTAGATTGTGTAAGATCTTATGCAGCGACCCACCTAAGGTGTCCCTACTCAAACCAGACCTTTAGCCTAGCACCAGGGTAACACCACATTGTGCGTGTCCCTGTAATTGAGTTATTGACCTCTTGGAGCAAATCACAATTCTATTATTAACTGGACTATGTCCCGAGAGTTCAAAAGGAAACAATTTAGATAGAGAGAGGGGAGGGGGAGGGGGAGGGGGAGGGGAGAGGGAAGGACTAGCAATATGGGTGGCTGTTCCTGATATATTTAAGGAGACAAAAAGAGGGGGAAATCTACTGAAAAAGCATTTCTGTGGAAATAGTAGTAAGAAGGGGAAAAAAGATAACATAAATAAAGGCAGGCTACTAATAAATAAAGGTTGACTCCCAATTTTAATGGTCTTTGTTTCGTGCGTAATGTTTTATACAGGAGGATGTAAATAAAAATTGTATTTTTAAGAACTTTTTTTAGAGTTATTTTACTCAAATCTGGATTTACATAATTCACAAAATTTTAATATTGCCTAACCGGTCAATACATCCAACAACAGAGGACACCCTTGTATTAATTTTTTTTTTCCACTAACACTGCTGGCATTAGATATGACAATGAGCTGAGCTATGGCTAGCTCTAGACATATTCTCCGTTTTGTATAATTAACCATGATTTTTTACAGCGTAAATAGTTACGGTTTGACAGTGAAATTATTATATTAACAAGATTTGAATAAATATTACAATTTTAGAATTTAAATGTCTTGTGCAATCATTGAAAAACATTCAAATAAAAAAATGATTCTCTACCTAATGAGGTAAGCGTGTAGTGGAAAATAAAAGCAAAGGTGAAGGAATACAAGCATTCACAAAGAACAACTTTCATAGTGAAGGAAACTATTTTTCTTATTTCATCTTTACGGCAATGCCGTCATCTTTATAGTACAAAGGAGGTCTAAATTAGAAACTAGGATTATTACACGAATCAATTAGAATCAATCACCATAAATGTCTAATCCCTTAAATCTCGGTGATTCTTATTTCTTTGTTTACAATATTTGACCATATTTGATGACACGCCCCTTTAAGTTAAATCATCGGATCCTCGATGTTTAACTCGCTGAGAATTTCTCGGAAGCGGCCACAATGTACTCCTTTGGTAAGTATATTCACCAACTGATCTTCTGATCTCACAAACGGTAGACACACTGACTTGTCTTCGATTTTCTCCTTTATGAAGTGTCGGTCGACCTCCACATCTTTTGTTCGATCGTGTTGCACGGGATTCTCTGATATTCTTATGGCGGCCTTGTTATCACATAGTAGTCTAGGCACGGTTTTCGGAGGGAATCCCATCTCAACCAACACTTCTTGTTCCATAATACTTCTGCCAAGCCACGAGCAATCCCCCACTCGACAGGGCTACCACCTTTTGTTTCTTACTTTTCCATGTAACCACATTACCTCCAACCAGGCAAAGTATCCAGATGTCGATCTCATGTCATTAGGATTTCCGGCCCAGTCAACATCTGTGTATACTTTGATATCAAGATTGCCATGCCTTTGAAACACTATGACACGTCTCGTTGAGCCTCTTAGATATCGGACAGCTCGAATTGCTGCTTCCATGTGTTCCTTCTGCGGTTGATGCATGAACTGGCTTATTACATAAATCAATTAGCCTCACCACCCCCTTTGCTGCCACGTGTTGCGTGGTCACAAAGAGGATGAGAAAAGTGGGGGTGGGGAGATCTCAACCCACCACAAAGACCCTTTAAACGCTATTCCTCTTTCAATGATCATGCAATATTTCATCTCCCGGGAATAATTTCACCTTCCAATGCTAACTAAAACCCCATCAATTCTCAAAATCGTATGTGTGTTTTACATGTATCGAGTACAAGCATATCTGACTTGTAAATTCACTAATTAAACACTTTTAATAATTGCAAAGTTACACAAATAGTTCAGTAACCATCCAATTAAAAGTTATTAAACTTGTAAGGATGTTGCTGAGGTGAATGTGTGGGTATATAAGGCTAGACCAGATAAGAAATGAGATATTTAAGGAAATGTTAGGGGTAGCTAGTATAGCGGATAATATAAAGGAGGGAAGACTGAGATTATTTGAGCATGTTAAGAGAAGACAAACAACGGCGTATGTCAGAGTATTTGAAAGTCTTGAATTATTGATGGATGTTGATTGATTTTGTGAAGTGGGAGGCTAATTTATAGAGAGAAACCAGAGGGGAACCAGGTACAGTAGGAGGGAGGGGAGGAGAAGACGTTATTTTGGAGGGAGAATTGATTTTGACGGTAAAATACACTGAAACCGACTGCAGCAGGTTATCAGCCGGTTTCTGGTGTTACTTGAGTCAAGTTTGGCGCGTTTGGCTGCCAAATGAGGTTTCAGAACGTTTAAATATTAACTGGAAAATTTGACAAACGTTTGGGTGATAAATGCAATTTCCATGGTAAAGCAACAAAAGTACAACAAACGGAAAGGAAGAATGAAATTCTCATTTCAGATTTGCTATCCAATTTTATTATTCTACTTTATTATTATTTATTTACTAATGAATAATAAGATATGAGAAATATGAACATGGAGATGGATTATATGTGTTCAACACATCTATCATCGTCAACATGTCATTTTTTTTATTAATAAATATTAATAAAAAATTTGGAGCAAAATTAAGAGGTGACAAGACAGAAACTATTATTCGGTTGTAAAGCAAAGAACATGTCAGTCTGGCTTTCTATGAATAGGGTTGGAATCTCCTCACCCCAACTATCATTATCCTTTTTTTGACCACGCGACACTGACAGTAAGGGAGGGTGATGAGGCTAGATGAGGGTCACCTTCATCTAGTCTCACCACCCTCCCTTGCTGCCATGTGTCGTACGGTCACGCGTCACCGCACCCCCTTGCGGTGAGGTGATACTATCCCCTATGGATATCGTTTAGAAAAACTCAGAGTTAAATTATGGTTTTTGGACTTAGAAATGTCATGCAAGTGAGACAAGACCATACAGTTGCAAAAAGATTTTCTGCTTCGCAGAAACCAGCCGTTAATCCGGATGAGATCTTAGGAGGCTATAAGTCAGGCTTCCAATCACGCGTCATCACGTGTACAAAATCAGTTTTTTTTTAAAAAAAGAACGCCCTTGATTTTGTACACGTGGCGACGCGTGATTGGAGGCCTCACTTTTAGCCTCACTTTTAGCTTCCTAGGATCTCATTCGAAGTAAATCTTCTCAATATGCGGATGAGATCACAACAGGACAAAAATGAGGTCAAAAGTGAGACCTCCAATCATAACCCGCCACGTGTTAAAAAAAAGCCATTTACTAAAAAAAATTCAATCCCTTGCTAATTTTAACACATGGCAGCTGTTGATAGGAAGCCTCACTTTTGGCCTCATTTTTGGTCTGATGTGATCTGATCCGCTCAACATGACTTAGGCATTTATTATTAACTACTACAACAACAATTATAAACATTATATCCCAACCACAGCAAAAGATATCGCTATGAGACATTTATTCTTAACTGAACTTTTAATTCATTTTTCCTTTTTTAAACTTTAGGAAATATATGTTTTTATTAACTGTTGACACTGCATGCAAAAGTAAATTACCTCATTGAAAACGCATTAAGAGATTTAAGGTAAGCAGCAAATTAAATACTTTATGTTGTCGATATTGACAACTTATTGTCGCAAACTTATTTAATTAAATTATTTAAGTCAAATAAGTCAAAAATCATGGTTATGGTCACAAAATTTCATGCATATAATCACTAAACAAAGCACACTCACTCAGGTGATGTTTGCTTAGTTAACAAAATCTTAAGTTACTGTTTGGAGATCTTTTGAGATGATGATTAAGTTGGCCCTTAATTACAACCTTCTTTCCTTAGTATAGTGTAATATTTTTTTTTGGTTTTTATTTTATAGTCTTTTTGACTCTCTGAGGTGTAGAGATAGACATGTGAGCTAGAGAAGGGAGGCATAAGCAACAACTATTTTTTTTTATTGTAGAATAGAATTTTCATAATTTCGAATTTATATTTTATAAACAAAATTTTTTGATTCTCTAAAACTTGTACAAAATAAGAATGAAATTCACATACGAGCACTATATTCCGTGTCTGATAGAAGAGAATCCGTTGTTCCTAGACCGAAAGTTTAGTTTGCAGGAGACATCTTATATGAATATTTGCGTAAAATCTTCACCAATCTAATAAATCGTTGAGTTTCTGATTTGCATCCTCCATAATGATATTTAGAACTTTAGCGGTGAGATCCTCAACGCAATTGGCCTTTTTGCCATCAAGAGAAGCAGCCCCGTGATAGAAAAAAAAAGGTAAATAAATGAAATCTTGTTGATTGACAACACGTCACTGGCTGTCTTAAGAGACAAAGTCCATTGATATGACATTTCACTTGTCTCTTCAAGCACCCCCACCTCATATTCTGATGCTTTGTACTTTCTTTGCCATAAAAATTAAATTTTGTGTCAATAACCATCATTAATGTGTTTAGTTTAAATATAAATTTGAAGTTTTCACTATTTATCCCTATTTATTAATTTTTTTTACTCTTTTGCATTATAAATATTCAATTCTCGCTACATATGTTGAGAAATATGTTTGGATAATTTTCAAAGTTATGACTTTATATGTTGAGTACTTAAGAAAATGTGACATGTGATGTTATAAATGATAAAGAGTTGAAACATATTTTGAATAGAATAGATAACCACCAAATAATCTTTAAGAAAACCATATATGAGTTCCATAACAGAGATAATATGATACTCAAGTGTTGTCTTTGAGTAAAATGAACAAAATCTTGGGAGGTAAAATGACGAAAATACCCCTGAAGATAAGTGTCTCTGTGCGAGAGATCGATGTCTCACTGTGAGGTCCTATATTTAAATCTGTCTTACATTGATCGATGTGAGAGACTGACGTATATTGAGCGTAGCTCTACAACAACTCTCAATGAACCACCTTAGCTACACGAAGAGTAAGCAAGAAATAAGAGAAGAGAGAATAGCAAGAAAATGATCTTCAAGTTTTTTTCTCAAGTGTGTTCTTCTCTTCTTCACCTTGCCTCATATATGTCTCAGGTTTAGAGATCCATGTTTCACAGTACGGTTTTGGTTTTATCCTGTCATACTTCGATCAATCGATGTGAGGGATTGATGTACATTGATCGATCGATGTATCTCTTCCTGAGAGATCGATGACGAAAATACCCCTGAAGATAGAAAACTCTGAAAATATCCAGAACTAGAATTTCTTGCAAAATGAAGATAATATGAACGGTATATTCCACCAAGAAACCCTCAACTTCTTGGCACAAGAATAGTACATGTGAATGGCTGAAAATTTTGGATAAAATCAGCCCCCAACAACTTTGTAACCGTTGTCATCATCTTTGAATTTCCAAGTTGGCAACTTTTGTCAACTAGTTTGTATTTGGTTGGTCCAAGTGGCATAATCTTGTGCATATGCCACAAAATGAATAAAACACATTTTTTTCTCAAGTGTGTTCTTCTCTTCTTCACCTAGCCTCCTATTTATACTGTGAAATGCCCCTTGAAGATAAGAATGTCAATGTGTCAACATCTTCATCATCAACTGTTACGACCCGACGTCGTGACAAACGCTCGACCAAGTAGATTACGTACATGTTAGTATGTTGAATTTACATATGTGTTTTACGTGGGTTAAACGAAAGAATTTAAATTATATAAGGCCTCTACTAAGATTTCATACAATACTACGTGTGCCATTACAAACGAAATAACCCACCTAAAACAAAATTCTACCCACTAAATAGAAAAAAAAAATAGGAAGCCACCCTCCCAAGCCCCAGCCGTCCTATACCACAAGGGGAGGCCACAAAAGTCTTCCAATAAGCCTCCTTTCTCTTGCACAAGCCACCAACAACTCCTATCACTTTCCATCATCTTCCAACTCAAAAGCAAACATCATCATTCCTCTCTCTCTCTCTCTTAATTTTCGGCAACCATCAGAGAAGGAAGGAAACCCATTTGTGCAACTCCATTCCTTCTTCATCCATTTGCAATACATTTCAACATTCCAACAAAGCACTACTCCTCCACTCTCTTTCCTCTAACAAACAGCCATAAGGCCAAAGGAGGAGCAAACATACTCAACTTCTCACTTCACTCCACTCCATGGTGATTTCAAGCTAACATCTTTAATACTCTTGTTTCATTTCATCTCCTAGGTAAGTATTTCTAACAAAATTTTTTGAAGAGTCATCCTCTCCATGTGTTAGGTAAGTATTTCTAACAAAAATTTTTGAAGAGTCATCCTCTCCATGTGTTTAATTTCTTTCTCCTACTTTTATAAATAACCGTGTGTTTTCAAGGAACCAAAGAGGAAGAGAGGCTCTTCAAGACCAAGCTCTAAGAACATTAAAGTCTTCACAAAATCTATAGGTAAGGTTATTGAAGATTTCTCTTTTATTCTTTTTCCAACTACCATACATAGGATTGACTTCATTTTCTTTTTTCCCCTTGCTTGGTCGTGTACTCCTAGGAGTGTAGGAGGGAGATCCCTCAACTCTCAAGTCAAGCTCCAAGCATACAAGGAGGTTCTAGCACATTGTATTTAAATTCAAGATTCAAAAAGGCAAGTAATCTTCTTGAATCAACCATGTTATTTGTGAAAAGTGTTTATGTTAAGTTCTTAACTCAAATGGGTCAAACAAGCTTGGTTTCAACCTAAGATTCTAGATATGTAAGGGAAGTATTTGGTATACTTGAGATTAAGTGTTAAATGGGTATATGTTAAATGGATTCTTCTTGGAATAAAAATGAAGGTCATGTATATGACCTTGAGAAGATGAAGGTGAGTTTCTTTTTGATGGGTATCTTAGTTGTTGAAGCATTAAAGTCATGATAGGATTATTTTATTTTGAAAAAAATTAAAGGCTAGAAGTTAAGGTGGTAGGAAAATGACTTAAATGGATGGAATTTTTGGTGTGGGTGGGGTTGGAAACCCACGGCTGAGACCCATGGAGGAAAAATAAAATAATTCATTTTCTTCTTTTGGAGTAATATGTAATGTATTGAAATACTTAGATGTGTATTTGTGTAGCTTGTAATTTTACAAGTATATATATTTTGTTAACTTGTTTTATACTATGCCTAACATTGCACATGTTTATAAAGATCTTTAGGTGGAAGGTTGGGAAGTATTAGCCTCAAGTGGGCTATTTTAAGGTAGAATCGGAATGTGCAAAATTTATGGACTAAGTTGCAGAAATTACCGAAAAGATGGGGCTGTTTTAGATAGGGCCAAAACTGCCCCTAAAAGGACTAAATTAACGATTTTCATTAATTTTATGGCTTAAAAAAATAAAATGATAATAATATTATAAGTTAGCGAGCCTAGAAATGTCATACGGAACTCCGAATACGGTAATTAATCAAGAAAATTAAATGTCGCAAAAGCAGAATTTTCCTACAATAAAGTTATTTAAAACACCGTTTAAAGATAACATACGAATGTTCAGACTTTTGGTATTTTTCTACGGTGAAAGTATATTTCAAATAAGGTATTTAACACAAGTTAAATGAAGTAAAGGAATCATAAGATGTGATTTCATAGCAAGATATCACAGTATGTTTTCAAACGATTTTCACGACGTATTGAGAAAGAAAGAGATTTTACGTAAAGAACCTTATCAACGTGACGGAAGATTCCAAGAGACACAGCTTATGTTTACAGTTATGAGTCGTGTGAGTACCTTGTGAGCGGGCTTGGACTCCTCGGCAATTTTATATCCGGAGGCCGACATGGTACCATTAGGGATTGGACCATGTGCATAGTTATGTTCAGTTGAGATGCGCCGTCATGACACCGAGGTCGGAGAGACCGGTTCCATGAGGCATAGTATATGTTATGCGCCGTATGTTCATCAGGCGAGCGACTCCTGAGATCATCAGCCATACGAGTCACCATTAGATATATATACCTACGATGAGCTATCAGTGGTATATGTGACTATTTGGGGAATCTTTCTGGTCACTGTTGATGTTGTTTTCTTACGTAGGATGACCATCACTTATTTTACAGTCTACAGATATCTTTTCTTTTCAAGTTAAAAAGCTATACATCAGAATCATAAGAATTATCAGTGCATCCTTATATTGAAGATAGGATTGTTGAGCAGTATAGAATGAGAATTGAGAGAATAAGTTGTAGACATAAACGAGTCTTTAGAATGGTAAGTAGGTGTTCAATATAATTTCGGAATCATTATATCCTTGTCTACGAGTTAATTATGTGATTAATGCCAGTACTTGCGAATCTGACAGGTAGCATTTTTCTGTACTCTACGCTTTATTTACGATATGTTTTATATCTTGCTGCCTTGTCTTAGCCTGTTTGATCCGCTTTGGGGATCTGAGGGGATTACTTGCCAGGCGAATTATATCTCGTCTGACCCTTGACCTTTAACATCGAATATATAGCGGAGGACCAGTCCTGATTTTATTTACCTGCGTACAGGAGACACATTTTTGGATGATCCATATATTCTATTTAGGGTCTATGTTTGATGTAGTAGAATCTTATGTACTTTTTGCTGATCATCATGGATGTATGAACTGAATTATGTTTAAGTTAATTGTTTCTGTTGCACACTCCATACAGTTATACTTGGTTTGTATGATAGTGACGACGCCTTGTACTCTACTAGGTGGGGTACGGCGGATGAACCGTGTCGGATTCCTAGTTCCGGACGGGACGCTACTGGTGTTATCAGAGCGAAGGCTCTAGATCACTGACGTAACAGATAACTTAAACGTTTCCTTTAGAAAACTAAGCTATGATTATAAACTTAAGTTTAATCATACAACAGCCTTAGTATTAGACAACGTAGTAGGGTATTAGGACTATGTCTCATAGTTGATTCATAATTCGTATGGAAAGTAATATACGAAATTAATATCATGTTTATACATGTGCTTATCAGATAGCGTGGATTTCTTTAATAGGATGTCAGGTAGACCACATGTTCCGCGGGGCAGATCACGCCGAGTTATGCAGTTACCAGCTCAGGAGCAGGTGCCACCACCACCTCTAGAACCAATACCACTTCAGCAGCATGTCCCTGCTCCTCAGACTCATACGACACCTCAGCCGGCTTATGTACCATTCACTCCGGCTCAGGCGCCGCATCCTCCTCCTCCGCCACAGGGACCGCCTCCACCGCAGGCTTAGTATACTCATCCTGGTCAGCATCCACCACCGGGACAGTATCCATAACCACAGCAAGGTTATTATTACTACCCGATGCCAGAACTTGGGGTATTCCAGACATTTATGCAGGCTATGGCTCAGATGGGCCAGAATATATTTTAGACTCAGGCAGCGCCGCCTACTTCTCCGACTACTCAGCAGCCACGGGGACCTCACTATTATTTTGAGGCATTGAAGAGAGCTCGTGTGCCCGTATTTGAGGGAGGTTCAGACTCAGACCAGACAGAGAAATGGATTGATGAAGTTGAGAGCTGTTTTGAGTTGATCGAGGTTCCAGATGAGGCAAAATCACAGGTGATTAGATCGTTCTTGATTGGCGAGGCCAATCAATGGTGGAAGACGAATGTACAACCATTACCCTGTCCTGTTTCCTGGACCAAGTTCCAAGAGGAGTTCT
>AP025060.1:1730618-1764202 GCA_036186865.1 Eustoma russellianum | reverse complement strand
TATGTATATATATAAGTTAATTAAATAAATTAGTATACTTCCACTTGCTCACTAAAGTTTGATTTTTTCTATTTGTTGTTGGGAATTGTCCGGTGTCGGTGTAATAAAAAAAAACATATATGTTTCTATGTGAATATATATGTTACCGCCACAAAATGTCTAGTTTTGGACTCATATGTGCATCACCTCATGTAAACTTACTATCAAGTTTAATATAGTATCAAAAATAATATTTTCTATATGTGTTTACGCATGTCTTATGGTGGTTATCTAATATCAGTCTACCCAAGTGTGGTTACTCATGGCCGAATAGATGTCTATCATTATGGTTAATTTTATATGGTTAGTATCAAGTTAAGTTTTTTACTTGAAGGTGTCTGAAAAGTTTCTTATTGGTTGAGTAGATGAAAATAGATAGATTAATTTTTATGAATATGTGGTATTAGAACTAATGCCGTATTTATTAATACTGTTTCTGAAGATCTAATAAATTTGGCTTATGGTATATATTTGATATTAGTCAATAATTGTTTATGATTGGCTAGAGATCTAGCTTTGATTGTGGGTTCTACACACATATGCTATGTTGATAAATACAAGTTATAATTTAACTTTTTATCAACATAAATACAAGTTAAATAAAATAAAATAAAAATAAACATAAACAAGTTATAATTTGGTTATTGATAAATACACATTCTTTTAAATAAACGCCTACCTTTTAGTTTGATAAATATTAAGAATGTATTATGAGATGAAATCAATATCTAAAAACAACAAGGATGTGTATTTAGGTAAAAAAAATTATTTATTTTTGACATTAAATTTTACAGAAAACATATAATTATGCGCTAGCAACCTCAAGTTCTTCTTTAATGTTAAACCAAAACCCATCGTATCAACCTACTAATACTCTTTTTTTTTTTTTTTTGAAGACAAAGATCACTTTCCATCATTTTTGACCATAACAAAACCTACCAAGCCAGCCGATCTAGTGTAAATCAAATACCACCTTCCCAAAAAATTAGGGGCAAAAAAATAGAAGTTAAAATTTACTCAAAAACGTGTCAGGGTTAGCACAATAAAACCTTTTGATTTAATACAAGATTTATGATATCTTGTTAACATATTACACACGCTAAAAGTATTGAGCTGCAATACATTTAGTCATGGTTTATCTACCAATCAACCCACAGAAAAACCAATAGCTATAGCATCATATAAATATTATAGAAGAGCAACAAAGATTGGGTTCAAGTCTCGAAAACAGCCTCTTGCACAAAAAAGTGTAGGGTAATGCAGCTGTACATTGGATCGTAAAGCGATCGACCCTCTTCCCAGACTCTACACAAATACATGAACCTAGTATGTCGGAAACGCCCTTTCAGGTCGGTAAATAAACCCACATGCCTTGTGTAAAATCATAATTATTTTACAAGATTTTAATCATCTTATTCAGATTTACTTATATAAGATACAAATTAGGCATTGAGTAGCCACAATTCTTAGTGAGTCTTCTACAACAACAATGATATCCAATATATTCCAACGACAGCAAAAGTTATCGTTAGGATCTGGGGAGGATGAAAGACAGGCAAACGATACCTCCATCCCAAGGAATAGAGAGTTTTCTTATAGTGAGACATCCGTCCTAATATGTACATGCATTGATGACCCAATAATAATA
The DNA here is from genome assembly GCA_036186865.1 of Eustoma russellianum. Lineage (NCBI taxonomy): Eukaryota > Viridiplantae > Streptophyta > Magnoliopsida > Gentianales > Gentianaceae > Eustoma > Eustoma russellianum. The sequence goes on along the minus strand of AP025060.1, from coordinate 1,762,515 downwards.
ATATAGTGTTAAGTTTCTTATGTATTGTTAAGTTTTCATGAGTTCGATTTCATGGACGCGCACAGTGCTCTGCTGCTAGGCCGAATGTCTGGTTTGTGGGGGGACACTTTGTATGGGTAACTGCGTAAGATCTCACCTAACCTAGAAGGCCGTTGGACTCCTGATTTACATCCTCTATACATGTTCCTTGGGGCTGGAGCGGTGGAGATCTCAAAGAGAGGGATTTCACCTTTTGCTCAAAATTTCTCTTGCACGTCTGACAAAATCTTCCTAAAAGCATTGGCTTCCAAATATCTTAGAAGATATCATGCAAATCGAGCCATTATATAAATATTTTATATATTTGTTCTTTTATCTATGCCATGCAGGGTGAAGATTGCTATCTAAAGTGAACAAAAAGGTAGTAAAGAAAACTAAAAGTTGTTGATACGTAAATATGTACGTATACATAGGTGTACGTTGTTGGAAAAGTATATTTAAATACTTTTAAAAATATGCTCCAAACTTATATAGAAGCATGTGCATTGTCGTTTGAGAGTTTGGTGAATGATTTGAATACTTTTATCTTTGAGAATATCACTTGGATCGATCCAAGTAAGAGTTGGATGGAACCAAGTGAAAGTGGAATAAAGTTAAGTGTTCAGAAGGACATGAATCGATCAAGGTAAAGCACATCGATCGATCGATGTATATGTAGATCGATCGATATGATGTGTTACAAGTTTGCAAGCTCTCAGTTCAACATGGATCTCTCACGTCGATCGATCGAAGTGATCGATTCATGTGAATCAGAAGCATTCTGTCCGACTTCGATCGATCACATCGATCGATCGATGTGATCGATCGATGTGTCAACGGACAAAACTTTTTCATGCTGAGTTGCATCTTTTGGTCCAAGAATCATCTCCCTTGACATTTGAACGTTAAACAACTGATTCAAGGGGTCTAAAAACTGCTGATACTTGTTTAAACAATACTTTTCTTATATCCTAAAGCCTATATATAGGAGGCTTGACTATCTTCCAAGATATAGAAAGACTCTTGTGAAATTTAGTGCAGAAATTTTCAGCAGTCTTCATCCTTTATTTCTTTTACTTTCAAACACTTCTACATTGCAAGTTCATCTTCCTCTCATAGAGCGAACGAAAGGAAGAAGCTGTTATATCCTGGGAGGCTTGTGCAAGTAGTTCACCTCGCTCGTGGTGGATGCATTTTAGCTTTAAGGACAGCAACATTTGTTGTGTCTCGGCTTTCTATATTTCCTACAATTTTCATTTGTATCTTGTTTGGTTTCCATATCTCCTCATCTTTTCTAACAATCTTAAAGCTAAAAACTGTGATATGGCTACCAAACATCATGTTGTTCCTGATATGTCAAAGGTAGAACCTTTTGATGGCAAATTCTTCAAAAGATGGTCTGCCAAAGTTTTGTTCTTTCTTGAGATGCTGTCTGTCTCCTATGTGCTCACCAAGGAAACCTACTGAAGAAGGAGAAGCACTCAAATATGAAGCCAACAATACTACTTGCAGGGGTCATATCCTGCATTTTCTGTCAAACTCTCTGTTTGACATTTATGTCAAATTTACATCTGCGAGGGAGATTTGGAAAGCACTTCAGAACAAGTATGATTCTGAAGATGTAGGAAAGAGGAAGTATGTGGTCACTGAGTTCCTTAAATTTTAAATGGTTGACCACATACCTATAAACGATCAAATCCATCAGTTTCAGCAATTGGTGGACAATCTTGAACAAGAAGACATCAAGATAGATGGGACATTCCAGACTGCCTTGTTGGAAAAATTACCTTCTTCTTGGAACAAATACAAGAAGAGAGGTAAAAACGATGACGCCAAGCTTACCATGGATGGTGTTATCAAACACATACGTATAGAAGATAACAATCGATTAGAAGATGCAGAGGGTGCTGAGAATGAGTCTCAGGCAAGCATTCTGGAGCATAATACAAGATCAAAGAGACCAAAACTCCAGAATGTCAAAGCTCAACACAATAAAGGTAAACCTTTTGTGCAGGGAGAAAAGAAGCCTAAAGGAGTATGTTGGGTTTGCGGAAAGGCTGAAAACAAGGCGTTCTTCTGTAACAAAAGGAAGGGACAAGCGAGTGGCCATGCAAACCTGACGGAGCATGAAGAGAGAAATGGAAGCAAGGACGAAGAGATCATTGCTGCAGTCGTCGTGGACGAGGTAAACCTTGTTGGAGGTGCAACATAGTGGGTGGTTGATACCGGAGCCACCAGACACATTGCTACCAGTAGAGATCTATTTTTTGACTTTCAAGAAATAGATAGTGGAGACCAAATTTTTCTTGGGGATGCACGTGGAACCTGTGTAATCGGGAAAGAAAAAGTGCTCCTCAAGTTACCTTCGGGAAAAAGACTGGAGTTGAGTAATGTGCCCTATGTTCCTACTATACACAGGAATTTGATCTCTGGAGCACTTCTAAACAAGGCCATCTTAAACTTGTTTTTTATTCTGATAAGTTAGTGCTTACTAGAAATGAAGAAATTTACATGAGACAACCCGAGGGAATGATAGTTAAAGGCCAAGAGCATAAAGTGTGTAGATTAAAGAAGTCTCTATATGGTTTCAAACAAGCCCCTAAGCAATGGCATGAAAAATTTGATAATGCTTTGGTTGCAAATGGTTATATAGTTAATGAAAGTGATAGATGTGTCTATAGCAAGTTTGAAAAACTTGATGGTGTAATTATTTGCTTGTATGTTGATGACTTGTTGATATTTGGCACGAATGTAGATATTGTGAATAAAACCAAATTGTTTTTGTCATCTGTTTTTGATATGAAAGATATGTGAAATGCTGATTTTATTCTTGGTCTTAAGTTAGTTGAGAAATATGGGGGTTATATGCTTTGTCAAAGTCATTATGTTGAAAAAGTGTTAAAGAAATTTAATCACTTTGATTGCAAAACTGTAAGTACTCCATATGATCCTAACAGAAGATTAGAAAAGAATAATGGTAATAGTGTTTCTCAGTGTGAATATGCAAGGATTATAGGTAGTGTAATGTATTTAATGAATTGCACTAGACCGGACATTGCATATGCTGCTAATAGACTTGCTAGATACACTCACAATCCAAGTAATGTTCATTGGTTTGCTCTAAGAAGACTTTTGAGATATCTTAGAGGAACCATGAATCTTGGCTTATTTTTTAGTGAGAATTCTTGTGTGCTAGAAGGATTTTGTGATGCTAACTGGAAAACCGATAATGATGAAGTTAATTCAACTAATGGTTACGTGTTTACTTTAAGTGGTAGTGCTATTTCATGGAAGTCATCTAAGCAAGCATGTAAAGCAAAGTCATATATGAAGTCTGAATTTGTTTCTTTAGAACTTGCATGTACAGAAGCCGAATGGTTAAGGAATTTGCTTATAGACATTCCTTTGTGGACTAAACCTATGCCTTCTATGTCAATACATTGTGATTCGCAGGCTGCAATTGCTCGAGCAAAGAACAGAGTTTATAATGGGAAGAGCCGGCATATTTGACTGAGACACAATATTGTGCGAGATTTGTTGAGTTCAGGGGTAGTTAACTTGGAGTTTGTAAGATCCGAGTTTAACCTGGCTGACCCAATGACGAAAGGACTATGTAAAAAGCTGGTCCGCGAAACATCGAGGGGGATGAGACTTGTTCCATTCGACGTGGATTCTGTGTGACGGCAACCCAACCCGCTATTGGCAGAGATCCTGCGAACAGGGTTCAATGTGGTAATAACAAGTCACAGAAGAATCCTACTTAGCACTATTATATGTTCTTCCCTATGATGTTGTTGAAAATAGTGCTCGCTGCAAGTTATTGAGGGTGAGATTTTTAGAATCTCTTAATGGAATTCATAGTCATGTTTGATGATGGTGTATGCAGTGCACACTTAATGAATTCTACCTATATAAGCGTGGAAGTGGTGTCGCTTCCTATGAGAGTTTGGAACAACTCACTAGAGCGCTTATGAAAACATGGGATTGGGTGCATGGCCGATTTTGCACCACACCGCGAACTTGCCTGAAGTTAGTCAATGATATGTCGGTTGTAAGTTTATATAAATAATAGAGAAATAAGATTCAAGACGTCAATGTCATCTTATTTCCGTTTATATACTTCTTCTTGAACTAAGTGGCAATTCAAGACGCGAGTCATTGTCCATTATGTATCATTGTCTTCGTTTGATAGTAGAAAGGTTAGTTTGTTATCGTTCGTGATTGCTTGTATATGAGTTTGGTCATGTGGGGGATTGTTGGAAAAGTATGTTTAAATACTTTTAAAAATATGCTCCAAACTTATATAGAAGCATGTGCATTTTTGTTTGGGAGTTTGGTGAATGATTTGAACACTTTTATCTTTGAGAATATCACTTGGATCGAACCAAGTGAAAGTGGAATAAAGTTAAGTGTTCAGAAGGACATGGATCGATCAAGGTAAAGCATATCGATCGATCGATGTATATGTAGATCGATCGATGTGATGTGTTACAAGTCTGAAAGCTCTCAGTTCAACATGGATCTCTTACATCGATCGATCGAAGTGATCGATTCATGTGAATCAGAAGCATTCTGTCCGACTTCGATCGATGTGTCAATGGACAGAACTTTTCATGCTGAGTTGCATCTTTTGGTCCAAGAATCATCTCCCTTGACATTTGAACGTTAAACAACCGAATCAAGGGGTCTGAAAACTGCTGATACTTGTTTAAACAATACTTTTCTTCTATCCTAAAGCCTATATATAGGAGGCTTGACTATCTTCCAAGATATAGAAAAACTCTTGTGAAATTTAGTGCAGAAATTTTCAGCTGTCTTCATCCTCTATTTCTTTTACTTTCAAACACTTCTACATTGCAAGTTCATCTTCCTCTCGTAGAGCGAACGAAAGGAAGAAGCCGTTATATCCTAGGAGGCTTGTGCCAAGTAGTTCACATCGCTCGTGGTGGAGAAATTTTAGCTTTAAGGACATCAACATTTGTTGTGTCTCGGCTTTCTACATTTCCTACAATTTTCATTTGTATCTTGTTTGGTTTCCATATCTCCTCATCTTTTCTAACATACGTGAGTGTATATAGACACACATACGTATGTGTGTTATGTATGTATATATTTATATATACTATGGTCACGCTGATTGTAGGGGGGAACATATATCAAAATTAAGAAAAAGCGAGGACCACATAGCGAAAACACATTTTCTTCAACTTCCTTTAACTTGCAACAATTTGTCCCATGTGGGTAAACCCACCATCACAAGAAGTGCAGTGCATGAATGCAACTGAGATTTTGTGGTCTCCTTTCATAATTCGCCATTAAAGTTAGGTGCAACTTGGACAGGAGAGGCCTCTTCACTTCTTAATTTTCTTTTCTTCTGTCCTTTAATCATAATTTTTAGTTTTTGAATGTAAATATTCAAATGAAATTATGGGCCGGGGAAGGTTATTTTGTTTGTTATTGTTATTATTTTGGTTTGGAGAGACGATAGTTTAGATAAAATAGGTGTGGTTTGCATATGAGGCCGGGTCTTGTAAAAGAGGTTGTCAATTTATGATCTTGAGGTTATATGTTTGAGGCGTGGAAACAGTCTGTATAAAGTGTAGGGTAAGGCTGCGAAAATCGCGATCCGGCTCTTCCTCAAACCCTACGCAAACGCGAGAGACTAATGCACCGAGAATGCCATATAGGTGTGGTTTGGATATCCAAAGAGTAAAAGAGATGGATAGCAACCCTTATTTCTGTGTTGCGTGAGAATGGCTCCTCACGTGAATTCTTTCTCCCTTTCATTTCTTTATTTTACTTTATTATTTCCCTTTCATTTCTTTGTTTTACTTTATTATTTCATTATTAGGAGTAATTGCAATTACCTCTTGCTGGATCAGTTGACCTGATTCTTTACATATTTATTTATTATATTTGTATGAGCCGAGTTTCCTGAGCGATTTTAGAAAAACGCAGGGGGGGATTTCTTTTTGTGTAATAGTCAAACCACGTAAATTCTGTAGGTTCTTTATTGTTTTTTTTTTCCTTACATATTTTCGATTTCCGTTGCACAAAACATCTTATCATATAAACTTCAGTTTCAAGATAGCCTCATAAACTAATCACAGTTGCAATATGCCATGAACTCTTTATTTAGTCATTTTTTCTCTTATTAACTATAATCAAAAGGACAAAACGCATGCAAAATAGTTCATAACTTAAATTTTAGTTCATAGAACGTATTTGTAATAATTCAAATTTAGAATGATTAATGAATAATTACTAAATCCGTATGTTTGTGCAAATTTTGACTTGAAAATGTTGGCTGATGTTGAGGAAATTTTGTTGGCTGTTCTCCATACATTCTTTTGTATTTCTGAAATGCATTCTCTTGTATTTTGAAAAAATATGTACTTTTTCTTAGTTTCACACACATATACACACCCCCATGTAAGGTCCAAAACACACTCTAGAGGGAGCGTGAATCGAGTGTTTGGTACTTCTTGTGGAATTTTCTTGTTTGACTCAACTCAAAAGAAGATCAAAATCAAAGCAAGAATGGAAGGTGAGAAGCAATGAATGAATACACCGGATATAGATTGGTTCGAATCGTAAATGATTACACTCCACTACCACTTTGTTGCCAAAGTGGATTTTCAACAACTACTCTTCTTATTAGAGACAATAAGAACAACCACAACAACACTTACACTAACACCGTAGTGTAAGCAACAGCAACAGCAACTTCTTGCACAGAATACACTTGTGCAACTACAACAACTACAGCTCTAGCAAGAACAACTTCTTGCTACCTCACAACTTCAACAAAGTTCTCTCAAGAACTTTCTCACAGTGGGTTGAAGGAAATAGTAAGGTTCACACTTTCTCACTAGTCTAAGCATAAGCAAGAGATTAAATATTTATGGTTCCTCTTGTGCTAGACTCTCTATCTCTTAATATACAACAATGAAGAACAAAGAAAAGCTTAACAAGCTTTAAGCAATTTTACAAATGTGAGAGAACTAATACAACAATAAATGATGAAGCTAGATGATGGTGAAAGTGTGTATTTGCCTCATCCAAGCTTCTCCCATTTATCGCTGAAGTACATCATGTTTTTGAGGTCTCCACCATGTCTTCAACTACACCAAATATCAAGATAATGCCCAAATAGTCTTTAGCCACCCTATGGAGTGATATGATCCTCAATATCCAACCTAGGATTGCTTAGACATGGATATAATAGTCAAGGAAGCATGTAGTATGTTAGAGTAAAGTCTACAAGAAATTTGAGCAAGATTTGATAGAAAAAATACCATGAATCTTCCTTGGATTTTGTTCCAACGTTCAAAAAATTTTGACTTCTGGGGGACATCGATCGATCGAAGTGCCTGGGGTGAGAGATCGATGTCCTCCAAAAACTTTGCAGTTTTTGAAACTGCTGACATCGATCGATCGAAGTCCCCCATGGAGAGACTGATGTCACTTTAATCGATCGATGTCCCCTGGACTGAGAGATCGATGTTGGACAGAAAGTATTCTGCCTGACATCGATCGATCGAAGTCTCCCTTGTGAGAGACTGAAGTGACATCGATCGATCGATGTCACTAGGTTGAGAGGTCGATGTTGGACAGAAAGGTTTCTGCCTGACATCGATCGGTCGACGTCAAAGGCTGAAGTACATCGATCGATCGATGTCCCCGGTCTTAGAGATCGATGTTGGATAGTGAGTTCTAATCTCAACCATTTTTGACATAGTGTAATTTTCTCATATTGCATCAAGTCTCAAACATAAATCTAACTTATTTAAAACATCTTTTCATCATCGAAACAATCTTATATCTTAACAATCTCTCTCTTTTTGATGATTTCAAAACCATGATTCAAAAGATATTTTTACTTGATACATTTACATTAAACTTGATATTTTACAACTCCCCCCTTAGTTCATGCTCCCTCATCATATGAACACATCAAAAACTCCCCCTCAATATGTAATCCACCCAAAATCAATAAATATGATGTCAATACCAAAATGCTCCCCCTCAACCCATGCACCAAATTTCATATTTTCATCTTTTCGATATTTGAGATAGCATACCAAAGTAACAATGACTATCATTCATTTTACACAACCATATAATGTCAAGGTCAAAAAACTTCATGCCAAATCCAACTTCTCAAACCAAGCTATGTTATGCAAAACAACAAGGCTTAAGCTATTAACAAACTAAACCATGCCATATTTTATGTAATACACTAAAACTTAAGCCATCAACATATCAAAACAACTTAATCAATACCTACATATCAAGAAGACAACTTTAACCAACATATCAAGACACCAAATCTTAAACCATCAATACCAACATATCAAGACAGCTTAAACAATACCAACATATCAAGAAGACAACTTTAACCAACATATCAAGCACCAAATCTTAAACCAACACCAACTTCTCCTCCTTTTTGAAAACATCAAAAAATATAAGAGGCACGAAAATAGAGAATTAAAATATCATTAAGCAAATAAGAAGTTCATGAGATACATGAGTAATCTCAACTTCTTAGCTATTTCTATAGCTAGGGGAAATAGGGAGATCTAAGAAAATCTACTCTTCATCAGAAGAGAAGCATAGTCCAGAAAGAGCAGCTTTGAGCTTCGTTTTCAGTTTTTGGTACTTGGATTTTTGAATGGTCAGCTCAGTTTGTAGCGTCGTGACTTGAGTATCAACTTTCGTCTCTAACGTTTGGACACGGTCCTGGAGATTCTTATAGTCCTTCTCTAGATCATCTATGCGTACGGCCTCCTTGGTTAGATCTTCCCCCCATTGACCAAGAGTGTGATGTAGGTCTTGAATCTCAGCCTCTACGTTGAATTCCTCCTCTGAGTCACTATCTTCTGCCATTGGAGATTTTCCTTTGTCCACTCGGGAGGTAAAGCTTGGTTGTGGGGGCGGTTGTGTTTGAGGGTGAGATGAGGGTTCGGTGAAAGGCTCAGCGGGTGATGGTGTGGTGGAGGAATATGATCTTCAGGTGGAACATCATCAGCTTCTTCCTCTTCTGGGTCATGTTGACCACCCCGCCTTTGTGCCTCTTTTCAGGACTTATGTATTTATTGGATGTTTGCCTTGGAGTAATAATCCTTGTTGGATATATGTTCAGTGTATTCATCATCCAACTCTACATTAGCCTTCTTAAGCAATCTATAGATGAGATTCCTATATGGAAGCGCTTTGGATTTCTTTGTTACAGATTCCATCATATTGGCAAACATAATTTTCACAAAGTTTACACTCTCCTTTATAGCAATACGGTAAGCAATGTAAAAATCTACGTTGCTCGAGAGTTTAGCCGATTTACCATTGACACAAAAAGTGACAATGGCAAGCCACACTCTATACACCAAAGGCATGTCATTTGTGTTTTTGGTGGGGTGAAATCCAAGAAATGTTTTGACCTCATCTTCAGAGATTTGGTACTTATAGGTATCCCACCTCCAGGGGTCAAAGTCTTTCCAACCCTCATCAGAAACTTCAAGCAATTCATTGATGGTCTTAGAAGTAAACATCAACAACTGACCACTATTATCGATTTAAAGCATAAGGCACTCCATCTCTGTAGTCTACACACATATTGGCATAAAACATTCTAGTGTATCGGGTAGACATGTTTGTCATTTGAGAGACCTCCCAAATAGGTCTCTATTTTTTATAATCAAACCAATCAATGATTGGTTTTAATTCCTCATTGCTCAAAATGTCTTCAATTTTGAGCAATTTTAGTGGAATGGTAGACCTTTTCTTGTTTTCACATTCACTAAACAGTAATTGAGCTCTTAGAGAAATATAGGCAATTTTACCTATGCCTATAGGCTCTTTCAAAGCATTCGTGCATTCCCTGGATTTGAGCCATAGAAAGTTGTTTAGAGTGAGTCTCTCCCTTGTCTCACTCAACATGGCTTCATGAGAGGAAGTGGCCTTCTTCCTCAACCCATGCGTCCTAGACCCTGTTGGCACTTGAGGATGTGATTGTTGTGGCTCACTTGCTTCTTCCTGAGATGTTCTTTGCCTTTTTGTTGGCTTTTTCGTTCTTGGTGCCCTTGAAGGGTTAGGATTCGGATTTTGTAGAAATTTGAGATGGAAATGATGAGATTTTGTGAATGGAGGTCGGATTTGTAAAAAGAATTTGAGACTTTGCAAGAATTTTGAGTGTAGAAGAAGGATTCTTGGCGTTTTGAGTAAGAGGAGATTAGGGATTTTCGTTTGGAAAAGAGGAAAAGTGAAGAAGAGGAAAGGGATCGCAGCTTTTAGTTGCCGTCCCGCTGACATCGATCGATCGATATCTGGGACTTCGATCGATCGATATCCTAGACATAGATCGATCGATGTTTGTTTTATATCAGTCTCTCAGACTGCCACATTGATCAATCGATGTCTTCTGAAATCTGCCTTTTTGACTATTTTTACCCTCTAAACAATGTTTATCATCTCTAATCTTGCTCTAATTGATTCGAATGTCTCAGTGGGAAGGGATTTAGTAAAGATATCCGCTAGTTGATCATTGGTTAGAACAAATTCAACGCATACTAATCCTTTTTGAATGCAATCCCTTATGAAGTGATGCATCACTTCTATGTGTTTTGTCCTACTATGGTGAACTAGATTTTGTGCTATACTTATGGCTTTAAGTGTTGTCACATAAGATGGGGACTTTATCAAACTTAATATTGTAATCATTTAAGGTGTTGATCATCCAAAGTAGTTGTGCACAACACGAAGCGGTCGATACATATTCGGATTCGGCCGTTGAAAGTGACACACTATTTCGTTTCTTGGAGAACCAAGAAACTAAGCAATCTCTAAGGAATTGACATGTTCCGGAGGTGCTTTTTCTACCAACAAGATTTCCGGCATAATCGGAGTCACTATACCCTCTTAAATCAAAACAACCATTTTTGGGATAAAACAATCCAAAGTTCAAGGTTCCTTTCAAATACCTAAATATACGTTTAATGGCAACTAGATGCGATTCCTTAGGCATACTTTGAAATCTAGCACACAAACACACAACATGCAAAATATCCGGTCTACTAGCGGTCCAATAAAATAAACTACCAATCATATTTGGTTACCTCAACCGGCTTTCCTTTTTCATCTTTGTCAAGCTTTGTACTTGTGCTCATTGGTGTGCTCACACTTCTTCCATCCTCAAACTTGTATTTCTTGAGTAAATCCTTTGTATACTTTGTTTGAGATATGTACACTCCATCTTGAGTTTGCTTGATTTGAAGACCAAGAAAGTAGTTGAGTTCACCCATCATGCTCATCTCAAATTCTTCTTCCATTAATTTAGCAAAATGCTCACAAAGAGAATCATTAGTAGCACGAAATATAATATCATCCACATAAATTTGAAAAATCAATTGATGATTTCCTTGTTTTTTAATAAAAAGAGTAGTGTCGACTTTTTCTCTTGAAAACTCGTTCTCAAGTAGGAAGTTACTTAATCTTTCATACCATGTCCTAGGATCTTGTTTAAGTTCATAAAGTGCCTTTTTTGAGTTTAAATACATGATTTGAATAATCATGATTTTCAAACCCCGGTGGTTGAGCTACATACACCTCTTCTTGAATTATTCTATTCAAGAATGCGGATTTCACATCCATTTGATATAGTTTGAAATCCTTATAGCTTGCATATGCTAATAGCATCCTAATAGCTTCTAACCTAGCTGGGGGTAAAAGTCTCATCATAGTCTATGCCTTTTTTCTTGTCTATATCTTTGAGCTACTAACCTAGCTTTGTTTCTAGTGATGTTTCCTTTATCATCCATTTTGTTTCTAAATATTCATTTATTGTCAATTATAGGATGATCACTAGGTTTAGCTACTAATTCCCAAACATCACTCCTTTCAAATTGATTTAGCTCCTCTTGCATGGCTAATACCCAGTCTTCATCATTTATTGTCTCCTTTATATTTTTAGGCTCAACTTGTGAAATGAAAGCATTTTCATTGAATTTTCTCCTAGTCATTATGCCTTGACTAGTTTCACATAATATTAATTCTTTAGGGTAATCTTTGCTATACTTATATGAATCAGGTAAATTTGAGGTATCTCCTCCTACTTCTTCATCTTCAACCTTGGCTTCAAGGGGATCAATCCTAAGGTCAATGACAATATTACCTTTTGGATTCTCAAATTTCTCTATATGACTTTCTTCAATTATTTCATCATCATCATCATTAGTATTTGGTTCATCCTCAATGAGTTCACTAAACTTGACATGAATTGATTCTTCAACTTTCATGCTTCTTTTATTATATACCCTAAATTCTTTGCTATTTTGAGCATATCCCATAAAGATTCTTTCATCCGCTTTGAAATCGAGTTTATCCAAGTTATCTTTGGTGTTAAGTATAAAGCACTTACAACCAAAAACCTTGAAATAACCAATATTTGGTACTCTACCTTTCCAAAGCTCATAAGGAGTCTTTTTGAGAGATGGTCTCAAATAAACTCTATTGATCACATGACAAGCGGTATTTACCTCTTCGGCCCAAAAATACTTGGGTAGCTCAAATTCATTTAGCATGGCTCTACTCATTTCTTGAAGTGTTCTATTTTTTCTTTCCGCAACACCATTTTGTTGAGAAGCCCTTGGAGCCGAGAAATTGTGTCCATACCCTTTGGATATACAAAATTCTGGAAACTCACCATCTCTATCACTTCTAATTTCCTTAATTGTGTCTTCTCTTTGATTTTCTAGTATCCTACAAAGCTTTATAAATTCTTAGCATGCATCATTCTTTTTAGCTAAGAACATTACCCAAGTGTACCTAGAGAAGTCATCTACCACCACAAATGTGTAATGTTTTCCACCTAGACTTGACGTACCAATATCCTCATACAAATCTATATGAAGTAATTGTAGGGGTTTGGTGGTGGAGCTTTCACTTTTGGGCTTGAAGCTTGTTTTAACAAGCTTTGCCTTTTGACAAGTGTCACATAAGCCATGGTTTTCGAAATTCAATTTTGGAAGACCTTGGACCTTTTTTTTTGCAAATCTCTTTGAAATTTTTAAAACTAATATGTCCAAGTCGTCTATGCCATAGTTGAGTCAAATCATTTTTGGCAACTAGGCAAGAAACATTTTGTGATATCAAATCATGTGTGCTAAATTTGTAAACATCATTTTTCCTTATAGCCTCAAAAACAATCTTATCGTTCTTTTTCACAATTTTTTTTTCATAAATTCAACTTGAAAATTAGCATCGCATAGTTGGTTAACACTTATCAAATTATATTTAAGCCCTTCTACATATAGTACATTATTAATAGTAAAAGAAGAGTTACCAATTTCTTCATGTCCAAGGATTTTGGCTCTCCCATTGCCAAAATGCACCGTTCCACCATCTTGGAGCTTGAGCTTGGTGAACAACGTTTTGTCTCCGGTCATATGTGTTGAACATCCGCTGTCCATAGGCCATTTGGTTCCTTCTTCTTTGGCTACTCCATTTATCTTGAGGGTCTACAAAACCAAGAGATTTATGCATTGGTACCCTTTGATGGTTAGGTCCTTTATGGTTAGTTTGTCGACCCTTAGGTTTCCAAACATACATGCTTCCAAATCTAGCTCTACATTCATTCTTCACATGTCCTACTTTGTTGCAATGAAAACAAGTGGGTACATGTCTTGGTTTAGAAGATGATGAGTTATGTTGTATTTTTCTCTTGTTTGTCTTTTTCTTTAATGACATAGGCTTAGTGGAAGAATGTGATGAATTAAATCCTAAACCGAATTTATCATTTCTAATTCTTTTGTTTCCAAGTAGTTTGTCTAGATTATTTTTACCATTGGTTAGTCTTTGTAAATCTAACCTTAGTTTCTCACATTCTTTTCTAATTTCTACATGTTCAAGAGCTACAGTTTTATGCATGTTGAGTATGATGTCATGCTCTTGAAATATCAAAATGTTCTTATCATGCAAGTTCTTATTTTCTAAAATGCATTTCTTGAACTCTTTCTTCAAATGTTTATACTTTAAGTTCAGTTTTTCAAAATCATCTTGCAAATCTTCTATTTCATCTTGCAAATTAGAAGGATTAGAATTTACCTCAAAGTCATCTTCAATTGCCATGAGACAAGTATGTTGAGCCTTTGGATTTTCAACTATTGCAACAAGTCCAACACATTGATCTTCACTCTCTTCTCCTTCCAATTTGGAAAGGAGATCATCTCACGTGGTTACCTCCACATTAAGAGCTTTCTTCTTTTGAGGAAAGACATTCTTTTCTTGTTTTTGCGGCTCCTTGACGTGGCAATCGGCAATGAAGTGATCGGGTCGACCACATCTATAGCAATTTTCACTTGCTTCTTTTTCCTTGGGTGGTCTTTCGAAAAACTTTCTTGCTTGAGCTTTATTTCTTGTTGCCATTCTTCTAAATTTTCTTACTAAAAGAGCAACTTCCTCATCTGATTCATCGGACTCTACCACCAACCCTTTGTGTGATATTTGTGTGGGCTTGATAGGATTCATCTTATTTTGTTCATTAATAAGAATTTCATGAGTAAGAAGATTACCGAATAGCTCATCAAGGGTAAGAGTCTTGAGATTCTTTAATTCGGTGATGACGGTGACTTTAGGTGTCCATTCTCTTGGCAAAGAGTTGATGAGTTTTGAGACAAGGTATTCATTTGAGATTTTCTTGTCCACCATGGAAAGTTGATTCACTATTCGTGTGAATCGGTTGATTGTTTTCTCAATCTTTTCACCGCTCTTCATTCCGAACATCTCATATTCCTCCATTAGCATGAGTCTTTTGGCCATTCTTACTTGCCTAGTCCCTTCGTGTATCATATTAAGCCTTTTCTATGCCTCATGAGCTGTGTCAAGACCTTGAAGTCTTATGAGCTCGGTGGTGGTAAGCGCACTTGAGAAAATATCAAATGCTTTTCCATTGATGGCAAATTTTATCTTCTCTTCGTCGGTGTAGTCATCCTCGTCTTTGAATATTGATTCTCCTTTTGAGTTGGTAATCATAGGAACTTCAATTCCTTTGACAACTGCTCTCCATATATCAAATCCATAGCCTTTCAAATGATTGATCATTCGAAATTTCTACAAAGAATAATTTTGGGCATCAAACATAGGTGCTTTAGTGTTTGATCCTAAAAATAATTCAGTAGGCTTGGGAGATGAAGTGTGAGATGAAGAGGTTGAGGTTGTCATTGTCATGATCTTTAACCTTGCTACTTGCAAAGATAGGCCAAGCAATCAAGGTTAGGCTGTGATACCAATTGTTAGGTCCGAAACACACTCTAGAGGGAGCGTGAATCGAGTGTTTGGTACTTCTTGCGGAATTTTCTTGTTTGGCTCAACTCAAAAAAAGTTCAAAATCAAAGCAAGAATGGGAGGTGAGAAGCAATGAATGAATACACCAGATATATAGTGGTTCGAATCGTAAATGATTCTACTCCACTACCACTTTGTTGCCAAAGTGGCTTTTCAACAACTACCTCTTCTTATTAGAGATAATAAGAACAACCACAACAACACTTACACTAACACCTTAGTGTAAGCAACAACAACAGCAACTTCTTGCACAAAATACATTTGTGCAACTACAGCAACTACAGCTCTAGCAAGAACAACTTCTTGCTACCTCACCACTTCAACAAAGTTCTCTCAAAAACTTTCTCACAGTGGATTGAAGGAAATAGTAATGTTCACACTTTCTCACTAGTCTAAGCAAAAGCAAGAGATCAAATATTTATGGTTCCTATTGTGCTAGACTCTCTATCTCTCAATATATAACAATGAAGAACAAAGAAAAGCTTAACAAGCTTGAAGCAATTTTACAAATGTGAGAGAACTATGCAAAAATGAATAATGAAGCTAGATGATGGTGAAAGTGTGTATTTGCCTCATCCAAACTTCTCCCATTTACAGCTGAAGTTCACCATGTTTTTGAGGTCTCCACCATGTCTTCAACTACACCAAATGTCAAGATAATGTCCAAATAGTCTTTAGTCACCCTATGGAGTGATTTGATCCTCAATAGCCAACCTAGGATTGCTTAGACATGGATACAATAGTCAAGGAAGCATGTAGTATGTTGGAGTAAATTCTACAAGAAATTTGAGCAAGATTGGATAGAGAAAATACCATAAATCTCTCTTGGATTTTGTTCCAACATTCAAAAAATTTTGAATTCTGGGGGACATCGATCGATCGAAGTTCCTGGAATGAGAGATCGATGTCCTCCAGAAACTTTGCAATCTTTGAAACTGCTAACATCGATCGATCGAAGTCTCCCTTGGAGAGACTGATGTCACTTCGATCGATCGATGTCCTCTGGACTGAGAGATCGATGTTGGACAGAAAGTATTCTGCCTGACATCAATCGATCGAAGTCTCCCTGTGGAGAGACTGAAGTGACATCGATCGATCGATGTCCCCAGGTTGAGAGATCGATGTTGGACAGAAAGGTTTCTGCCTGACATCGATCGATCGAAGTCAGAGACTGAAGTACATCGATCGATCGATGTCACCAGCCTGAGAGATCGATGTTGGACAGTGAGTTCCAATCTCAACCATTTTTGACATAGTGTGATTTTCTCATCTTGCATCAAGTCTCAAGCATAAATTTAATTTATTTAAAACATCTTTTTATCATCAAAACAATCTTATATCTTAAGACCCCATCCCAACAGTTCCTTTATTCCTGTTTATTTTTTTTCTTTTGAAAATGTGGTTTTTTCAGTTGCAGTGTATAATATTTTTGAAGAAAAAGAAGAAAGAAAAAAGAGTCTGGAGTAATGTACTAGGATTGAACCATGGTGGCAAAAATAAAAGAAGAGGGTATGATCCGCCATACTAGATAGATGCTTGTTGATAGTATGTTAGGTTTGATTCTTAAACAACAACAATATTACCTCATTGTCTTAGAGATATGGCCGAGAATGGAGAGATCAGATGCACGCAAGCATACACATATATTAGAAACACACAGAGTTATTTTCCGATGACCCACAAAGACATGTGATACAAACACACGGAGTTATTTTCTGGTAACCCATAAAGACTAAAAGAGCATTTTCGGTGTTTTTGTGTAAAAAACTATTTCCGTAACTCGAACTTGTAACTTCAAGATTACAAAACAACAATCTTACCAGTTGGTCCGTATTATTCATAAAAACTAAAACTAAGATGCAAAAGAGAGGTCGGTCAGTGATGGTTAGAGACGAAGTTTAAAGGAAGAAGAAAAGAGGGCGCATCGGTTGCAGTGTATAATATTTTTAGAAGAAAAAGAAAGAAAAATGAGTCTGGAGTCATGGACTAGGATCGAGATTTAATATATTTTTGAAAAATAATGGCCTAATTCCTAAAATGTATTTGGAAGAAGACTTGACATTGACTAATGATCTGACTACTCCTTGTCATTGTATTCTTTCAATCAAACGGCCACTGACCGTACGATCACCTAAGAATCATGGTCCCATCAACCTCAAAGCTGCCATCCTTATCTTGCAAATGTCACCACCCATGATCTTTCATTCACGTCTGACGCGTATTTTAAAAAGTAAACTTCGCTACCAGTTCAATTTTCAGTTGATACGTGTATTGGATTTGACACTAATAGATTCAGAGTTTGATTCCAAAAACACACACAGTGTGGGTGTTTCACTGCTTCTAAGACGAATGCCTATTTTGCGAGAGGACGCCTTGTGTAGGTCCGTGCGTAAAGTCCTCATCAACCCAAAAGGCCGCGAAGTTTCAGATTTGCATCATCTATAATGCTCCTTCAGACTAAGACGGTGTGAGTCCTCAAGACCAGAGTATGACCTTTTGTCACCAAAAGAGTCAACTTCGATTCTCTGTGTCCTTATGGAAGAAACTTTATAGAAAATATAAATTAAATTTGGTCAGTAGCCTTATAGATGAGAGATCCTTACGGCCCACAAGATATTAAACTCGAACATGCTCTGATATAAGAAGCTGGTAGTAAGACTTTAACACTCATCAGTGGCATACGCAGCGGCTACATTTTGGGGCGGGCAAAATTCACACCATGGGATCACCGTCCACCTTTTCGGACTCAATAGACATTCCATCGAAAATCCGGCAAAAACTCCCTTACAATATAGATATATGCAAATATTATAACATAAAATCTAAACCAACACATCCACTAATCAAAATGCAACAATAATAAGCAACCATCAACAATATCCAACAAAAGTTATTCATAAGCAACATTAACAAGCAGCAATATCCAACAAAAGTTATTAATTTGACGCTCGACATACCTTTTATTTACGAAATGAAGGACGAGCAGCAGGAGAGATTATCGGTGGCTGCAACAAATTTATTCGAGTTCCCAAATTCTGAAATTGTTGCATAATGTTTTCATTTGAAATGGTTCCAAAAACTTTCTTCTCGAAGAAACACAGTAAACAGACCGATAGTAAGTCGTCTCCCAATCGGTTGCGCAGATCAGTCTTTATTATATTCATCGCAGAAAAATTTCTTTCCACACTTGCTGTTCCGACAGGTAAGATCAGTGCTAACTCGATGAGCCGATATACTAAAGGAAAGTAATTGTGATAATTCAACTCCACCATCTTCTTTGCAAGAACTCCAAGATTAGTAATATGAGAGTATACTTCATTTCATTTCATATCACCAATGTAACTTTTAAGTTCATGGTTGAGCTCAATTCGATCCTTGGTAGTGAAATCGCCTAGATATAACTCAGCAAGGTGTAGCAATTGACTATGGTCAAAATTTGCAAAAGAATTGGAAGGATCAAGGCACATCACACATCTAAGTAAACATGTGCTGGCTTCGGTGAAGTGTGTATCCATTTCCGTAGCAATGATGTCAATTACCTAAGATTTTATATGAAAAAAATCAAGATATAGACAAATCAATGATCAATAGTGTACGTATCAATTACAATGAATAGAAACTTTCCGATAAATGCAAACTCAAAAGAGTCCATCTTATCAACTAATCCCGATGATGTATTTCTGATTTTTATATTCTCACCATCTCTGTACAACCAGAATAGTACTTCTCCAATTGGATTCCACATTTCAAAAAGTCGGAGCAATGTTCTGTAGTGAAGACCACAACGTGTGTCACCTGGTCGGGCTAAGCTTCTTTCTTGATTTTTACCCCTTCCACTCGAAATCCCACCCATTTCTAATTTTCTTAGAACTTCGCCGTTGTGTAACAGACGAAGGGAACTCTTTCTTTTGCATGAAGCCCCCACAGTTTTAACAATCATCGATAGAATCTCAAAGAAATTATTCACATTTTCTCTTTCTTGAGCAACAGACACAACAACTGACTGAAATTGATGGGGAAAACAATGAACATAATGAGCATTCTGATTTTCATTGAGAATGAGTGCTTTCAACCCATTAAATTCGCCTCGCATATTTGAAGCCCCATCATATTTAAAGTATATTTTTTTAATCATGGAAATAGGGAGGTAAAAGGTGTAATATTTATTGGTTTTTTTATTTTCAAAAACTAGTTTGTTTTTTATACAATATATTTTTTAGTTAGTTAAAAAATACAAATGTGTATATATACTAATCAAAATTTTTTCCCTAGTTCCTAGCAACACACATATATCACATATCATGAGATAGTTTTGGGATAAAAAACTGATACCTTAAATTTAGATAATCAAAAATACAACTACATCTATCTACTACCTAAATTTTTTCTCCGAGTTGACGCCCCCCGTGCCCCCCTTCTGAACGCCCCTGACACTCATACTATGGTGGTTAAAAGACGAACCAGCGGCCATTTTTGGTACAATCTAATATTTAAGTACCAACTGAGCTACTCTTACCTATTCGATTGCATGCCCTTCGTTGCATTTTTTTTGTGAGTTGATGAGTGAGAAGTGTTGTTTCCTCATGGAAGCATGTGTTCTAAGGATCATGCATAAGGATATATTGCATGTCCCATATAACGATTTGTAAATTATGATATCATTTTATTAGTGATGTCTTTTGTTGTTGTTTGGGATATAATGAGTATATGTATTGTTATTGTTGTAATTTATGATATCATGTCAACGTATAATACTCCTCTTTTGTTATTTGAAAATCTTATTTCAAATAAGTTGATGTTGTTTTGTTGTTTTTACGTTTTGAATTATTCTTTCTTATTGAGAATTCAAATTATTGGCGTGTTATAGTTACATGCCTGCAGTCATGTAATTCATAATGGTACCTGGTGAATTTTAGAAGATGATTTTGTAAATCATGGACACATTTGCGAGATAAATTCATCTTTGAAAAAAAGTATCATTTCTTGTTTAATTAATACGTTTGATTTACTCAGTATTACTCTTAATTTCTGACAGGAGACAGATCATAATGATTGTAATCGTCATGCCAATTATAATTATATCAAGTGCAATAACTTTTCACATTACTTTTTCATTTTAGAAGCAACTCGTGCCCAATTTAACCACAATGCCAATATAATTATACTAATATATAGCATATGTAAATAACGTTGTAATATGGGTTTCTAATTTAAAAGTAACTTGTTTGAAATATATTTTTGTGTTATTATATTTATAGAGGTCGCATTCCTAAAAAAAAAAGTTTGTCGTTCAGTGACGGGATAGGAATGGACCTGTATATCATGTTTTAGCACTCTTATTCATACACATGGGTCTCACTGCAAGCAAACTCTTTATCCTTTGGAATAGAGGTATTGTTTGTCAGCCGTTCACCCTCCCCAGATACTAACGATAGTTTTTTCGTTTGTGAAAATATACTGTGTATGATTGATTGATTGATTTCTCTAAATATCAAGCCACCTTAAGAAAACATTTACTTATTACAGTTGAGTAGCATTTTTTATATCTTGAGATTCTAAGTTCATTCTCTTTGCCAAATTTTTTTTAAAAAAAAATCAAACTGCCTTACTCATAAATATATCATTAAATGACAACAATAAATGAGAAATGAACATGATATTGTAAGGAAAGACGTTGATTAGGGATAATTGGGAATCAAAATAAATGTAAAGGATAAGAGTAAATCAATCAGTGTAAATGTGTTTGATTTATGATTAGCTGTGATTAATACTTTCCTAGAATAGGGAATCCATTGTATCTATATAAAGGTATACGTATGAATCAATTGTATCATCAAGAACAATTTGATCAATCTTGTCTAATATGGTATCAGAGCCATCATCTGAGCCATTGCTCAAATAGATCAACGCCCTCATCATCTACCAGAGTCTTACCTGGACGGATGGGGGGACCAAACACCTTTCTCCGACGCCTCCAGTACTGCCGAGGAAGAAAATAGTCAGAGCCAAACATACAGCATAACTCAAATCCTTGAACTCCTCAAAAACTTACCTGCCAAAAATGACTCAACCGAAACCCTCTCTGGACAGATCCCAAACCTGACAGAGAAGCTAAATGACAGAAATTATTCTGTTTGGGCCAGAAAACTAAGTTTAGCCCTTGATGGGAGAGGCAAGCTCACACATATCACAACCCCTCCCCCATCAACGGATGATCCGAAATACACAAAATGGCGTCAAGCCGACTCCACAGTAATCACGTGGATACTGGAGAACATTGACGCAGATTTAGTGAACCAGTATATTGACTTTCCGACGGCATGGGATCTATGGAAAGGAATCGCAGCAACATATGGAGCAGGGAAGGATTCCCTTCAGATTTATGACCTCACAGTCCGAGCAAATAATCTCCGACAGGGGACTCAGTCACTAGAAAGAATATACAGTCAGTTACAGGCTGTATGGAAAGAAATCGACCGGAGGCAGCCAAACTCGATGGAATGTCCATCAGATATGACAAAATACAACTAAATACAGCAGAACAACAGACTGTACCAATTCTTGCAAGCTGTGAATGAGGAGTATGACGCAGAGAAGAGGGATCTACTAAAACAGGAGCCCCTACCATCGGTTGAAGATGCTTATTCCGAGATCTGCCGGGAAGCCAACAGAAGGAGCATTATGAGGGGAGAAGGGAGTAATGGGACATTATTGGGGAAAACCCCTTAGGAATTGGAAGTGGCTTGGCCACAAGGGGTGTTCCTCGGAAAACTACCCACAGATCGGACATGCGATCAGAGCCATCACAGCAGGGAGGAGCTCTGGCCCAGTCCTTTCGCAAAGAAGAAGATAAAACACATCTCCGGTGCACTTTTTGCGGTGGGACAAAGCACACTGCGGAGGGGTGCTTTAAAATCATTGGTTACCTCGACTGGTGGCTAGACAGTCGGAAAAGAGACAAGAGAGGAGTCGCCGAAGCCACCACATGCAGCACTGAAGGCACCAGTGGAGCTCCAGAGAACAAAGAACCAGCCTTCGCAGCAGTTGCAGGAGGAACTGCAGAAGAAAGCGGTGGAGAAGGTAAGAAGTATAATGAAGCGACAGGGAACCAACGATTAATGGGGGCGGCTGGGCAGTTGAGGGTTGGGAAGGAACTTAAAACCCTTTCAACCCAAAAAGGTCCATTATACCCCTCCGCCCCTCAGCCCTTTTCTTTTCAGAAAATAACGTGTGCAGGTACAAATATATTTGATGGAAAAAATTCTCAATGGATATTTGATTGCGGTGCGACGGACACGATGACTTATGATCCATCAGACTTCCAAAATTTGGTACACTCACAGAAAACGTTAATTCAAACAGCTAATGGTGGGCAATCGCAAGTCCAAGGGGTCGGGACTGTTAATATTTCACCATCTCTCCGGCTCACCAACTGCCTTTATGTTCCAACCTTATCACATAAATTGCTATCTATAAGCCATGTTACCAGAGAATTACAGTGTACCGTACTAATCTATCCCTCTTTCTGTCTCTTGCAGGATATTCGGACGGAGAAAATTCTTGGGCGTGGTTCTGAGCGTAATGGACTCTACTTTGTAGATGAAGTGGACCAACATGGGGCGGCAGCGCTTGCTCACGGGACCATTGACAGGCAGGCATGCCTATGGCACCGTCGATTGGGTCATCCCTCTTGGGGGTATCTGAAACGTCTTTTTCCTAAGCTGTTTTCTGAGGATTATCAGTTTTCTTGTGACACATGCATATTAGCAAAAAGCCATCGAAAGATGTTTTCGTTGAATAATACACGCAAACAAACTCCTTTTTCGTTAATACATTCAGATATTTGGGGTACATCGCCTTCATCTAGTGTAAATGGTTATGCATATTTTATATTGTTTATTGATGATTGCACTCGCATGACATTGGTATACTTCCTCAAAAACAAATCTGAAGTCTTTGAAAAATTTACTGCCTTTTATACACTTGTACAAACTCAATATCAAGCCCAGATACAGATTCTTCGCTCCGACAATAGAGGAGAATACATAAACAACCGAATGCAACAATTCTCCTCAACACATGGGTTACTTCATCAAACCACCTGTCCAGATACTCCACAACAAAATGGAGTAGCTGAGCGAAAAAATAGATTCATCCTAGAAATTACCCGGGCACTCATACTTGAATCCCATGTTCCAAACTCCTATTGGCCTGAAGCAGTTGCTACTGCTGTTTATCTCATGAATCGCCTCCCTACAAAAATACTTGACTTCCATACACCACTCAATACCCTCGCCAAACATGTCCCACTACCTCACACTCTTTCTCTTACTCCTCGCGTCTTTGGATGTACCGTGTATGTCCATATACCGAAAACCCACCGCCATAAACTCAAACCATGTGCAGTCAAATGTGTCTTCCTTGGATATGGGGTCAATAAAAAGGGGTATAGATGTTATAATCCAGTCACTCAACGCCTCTATACCACTATGGACTGCGATTTTGTCGAAACAGAATACTATTTCCAGACCCAATCTAGCCGTCAGGGGGAGACATACAAAGATGACTCACTAAATTGGCTCCTTAATCCTGTGCTACCTGCGACAGTCCCAACAGAGCAAGTAGGCCAAACCAACGGACCGCAATCAGAGAGCAGGGGACAGTCCATGACCTCAGATCCAAGTTCAAAATTGACGCCATCCGAATCTCCTCTCGAGGTTAGTACCCCGTATATTGATGTTCCATCTCTTGATGTTTTGCCTGTTGATACTACCACTGAAACATCTGAGCAGCCATTGGTGAATCGATACACTTTCCCACCAAGTCGAAATCGTGGAGTCCCTCCTGTAAGGTACGAACCTGAATATCAACCTCGGAATTCTAGATATCCTGTGTCTAATCTAGTCAGGGGGAGACTATCTACATCAGCAAGAAGTTTTGCCGCGTCTATACAGAATACAGAGATTCCTCGAAATGTGGAAGAAGGACAGAATTGCCCAGAATGGAGACAGGCCATGCAAGACGAGATGGACGCGTTAGAAAGGAATGGAACCTGGGAGAAGTGTAAACTCCAGCCAGGAAAGAGGCTTGTGGGGGTGCCGATGGGTGTTCACGATAAAGTACCGTTCAGATGGGACTATAGAGAGGTATAAAGCAAGGCTCGTGGCAAAAAGGTACACAGACATATGGTATAGATTACTCAGAGACCTTTTCTCCAGTAGCCAAGATAGACACGGTTAGAGTATTGTTCTCAATTGCGGTGAATCAGGAGTGGCCATTGTATCAGTTCGATGTAAAAAATTCCTTTCTTCACAGAGATTTACTAGAGGAAGTGTATATGAAGGCTCCACCAGGGTTCACCTCAGGATTTAAGCAGGCGAGGGATGTAGACTAAGGAAGGCATTATATGGACTCAAGCAGTCTCCACGGGCATGGTTTGGCAGGTTCACCAAGGCCGTGAAAGAAACTGGATATCGACAAAGCAACTCAAATCATACGCTATTTCTCAAAAGGAAGTAAGGGGAATATCACGTGTCTCATTATTTATGTGGACGACATAATCATTACTGGGAATGATCATGACAAGATGACCCGGCTACGAGATAGGTTGTTCTGAGAGTTTGAGATGAAAGATTGGGGCCAACTTGAGTACTTCTTGGGGATTGAAGTATTCAGATCTAAGAAGGGAATATTCATCTGTCAGCAAAAATATATACTGGATTTGTTGGCCGAAACAGGACTGCTAGACTGTAAACCTGCAGTGACTCCGATAGTTGTTAACCACGGTTTGCAGATAATCAAAGGGGAGACTGAAGTTGACCAAGGACAATACCAGAGACTTGTAGGGAAGCTTATCTACCTCTCACACACCAGGCCAGATATAGCTTATGCGGTAGGAGTGGTGAGTCAATTCATTCATTGTCCTCAGAAGGCGCATATGGATGCCGCTCTCAGAATAGTGAAATACTTGAAAGGGTCGGTAGGACGTGGAATACTTTTCCAGAAGAATGGCCATCTAGAAGTTAAAGCTTACACCGATGCAGACTGGGCTGGTAACCCGAACGACAGGAGGTCCACGACGGGGTACTTTACCATGGTTGGCGGGAATCTAGTTACCTGGAAAAGCAAGAAGCAAAAGGTGGTAGCATTGTCAAGTGCCGAAGCTGAGTTTCGAGGAATTGCACGAGGACTAGCTGAAGTACTATGGATAAGGAAGTTGCTCACGGAGATGGGGTTCTCACCAAAATGGGCGTGCCAACTTAAGTGCGATAATAAGGCCGCTATAAGTATCTCAGAAAATCCGGTACAGCATGACCGTACAAAACACGTGGAGGTAGACCAACACTTTATTAAAGAAAAGCTCGAGGAAGGAGTAATTGCCTTTCAGTATACGCCATCAGAAGACCAATTGGCAGACATTCTAACCAAGGCAGTCCCAGCAGGAGTGTTTCACGGAGTACTGGGCAAGTTGAGCATTGGTGACCCACTGACTCAACTTGAGGAGGAGTGTAAGGAAAGTCGTTGATTAGGGATAATTGGGAATCAAAATAAATGTAAAGGATAAGAGTAAATCAATCATTGTAAATGTGATTGATTTATGATTAGCTGTGATTGATACTTTCCTAGAATGGGGAATCCATTATATCTATATAAAGGTATACGTATGAGTCAATTGTATCATCAAGAACAATTTGATCAATCTTATCTAATAGATATACGTTAAATCAACCTGTCTTATTGTCTCCAGGACATAGCTAAACTGGTTCCGGACAGGAGTTCAAAAAGGAGGTCAGGGGTTCAATTCTTGTCAAAGGCAAGAGAGCCCCTTTCCAGCAAGTGCATAGTGTGGGAGCTTCTTTAGCCTGTAGGTTTGCATGCAGTGCTAGGGGGTGTTAGGAAATACAGCAAACAAGCAAGAAGATGTTCAAACAAAAGCCGAGACGAGTCTCAAGATGACT
This sequence comes from Eustoma russellianum, assembly GCA_036186865.1. Lineage (NCBI taxonomy): Eukaryota > Viridiplantae > Streptophyta > Magnoliopsida > Gentianales > Gentianaceae > Eustoma > Eustoma russellianum. The sequence continues at coordinate 1,736,197 of AP025060.1, read as the reverse complement.
CTGTCCTTAAAGCTATTTAGTCTCTACCAACGAGCAAGGTAGACAACAAGACTAATGCTTCCCAAGATATAACGGCTGTCTTCTTTTCCTTTGCTCTAGGAGAAGAAGAATGAACTTGATTTAGAAGAGAAAGATAAAGGAGAGAATGGTAGAAAGATTGCTGAAATTTCTTTAGAATTTTGCAAGAATGTTGTATTTGTTGAAGATAGCAAGATCACATATATATAGATCTTGGATTGTGTTAAAAACCATGTTTGAAAGTCATTTCAGCAGTTTTTCTATCAGTTATGGCAGTTGTTTACCGTTCATAGGTGAAGGGAGATGATCCTTGGATCAAAAGTTGCAACCCAAAATGAAAGGTTCTGTCCGCTGGCACGTCGAACCCTCACGTCGATCGATCGACGTACGTCGATCTCTCACGTCGAACTCTCATTGAGAGATCGACGTGCCTCAGATCCACGTCGAACCCTGACGTCGATCGATTGACGTACGTCGATCTCTCACGTCGATCGATCGACGTACGTTGATCTCTCACGTCGAACCCTCATTGAGAGATCGACGTCCTCAGATCAACGTAGATCTCTCACGTCAATCTCTCAATGAGAGATCGACGTCCTCTGATCAACATGGAACTCTCATTTATCGATCCACGTCCGACTGAAAGTTCCTAACATTGCAACCCATCACATCAATCTCCCAAACAACCTCATATACATCCTATATAAGTTTGGAGCACACGGAATGGTACTTTAACGTACTTTTTCCAACAATCCCCCACATGATCCAAACTTATATAAAGACAACTTCCGAACGTTAAACAACTAACCTCTCCATTATCAATCGAAGATAATGACACATAACGGATACGATGACTTGTGGTCTTGAATCGCCGGTAGCACAACTTGAGTTATATAAACGGAAGTAAGATGAACTTTGTCTTGAATCTTACTCCATTATTGTTTATATGAACAACAAGAAGACATATCATTATCTACTTCTCCAAGTTCGCGGTTTTGGTGCGATATCGGCCATGCACCTATCTCAGGTTTCATAAGCTCTCTAGAGAGTTTTCCAGGCTCTCACAGGAAGCGGCACCACTTCCAAGCTTACATAGGTGAAATTCATCAAGTGTGCACTGTTCACACCACCAAACAATATGGCTATGAATTTTTCATTAAGAGATTCTTAAAATCTCACCCTCAAGTCATTACAGTGAGCACTATCAACAACAACACCATAGGGAGAGACACTTAGATAGTGCAACATAGAATTCTTTCATGACTTGTTCTTACCACATTGAACCCCGTTCGTAGGATCTCTACTAATTGTGGGTTGGGTTCCCATCATGAAGAATTCTCTACAGATGGAATAAGTCTCATCCCCCTCGATGTTTCGTAGACCAACTTCTTGTTTAGTCCTTTAGTTAAGGGGTCTGCAAGGTTAAACTTGGTTCTTACAAACTCCAAGTTTACCACCCCTGAACTAATCAACTCGCGCACAATGTTGTGCCTTAAACGGATGTGACGGCTCTTCCCATTGTATATCTTGTTCCTTGCACGTGCAATCGCAGCCTGAGAATCACAATGAATAGATACAGAAGGCATAGGTTTAGACCATAAAGGAATATCAACAAGTAAATTCCTTAACCACTCGGCTTCTGTACTAGCAAGTTCTAAGGCAATAAATTCAGACTCCATTGTAGACTTAGCACTACTAGTTTGTTTACAAGATTTCCAACAAATAGCTCCACCACCCAATGTGAAAACATATCCACTAGTGGAGTTTATTTCATCATTATCAGTCACCCAATTAGCATCATAATATCCTTCTAACACAACAGGTGACCCAGTAAACATTAGTCCCAAATTCATTGTTCCTTTAAGATATTTCAACAAACGTCTTAATGCACACCAATGACTCTCATTTGGATTATGAGTGTATCGTGCAAGCCTATTCACGGAATATGCAATGTCAGGCCTAGTGCAATTCATCAAATACATTACACTACCAATTATCCTAGCATATTCACATTGAGACACACTACCACATTTGTTTTTGGTCAATGTAACATGCGAGTCATAAGGCGTACTTACAGGTTTTACATCGAAGTGATTAAACTTTCTCAACATTTTCTCCACATAATGTTCTTGAGAAAGTAAATAACCCCCACATTTCTCTATTAATTGAAGACCAAGAATTAAGTCCGCCTTCCCCATGTCTTTCATATCAAACAAAGAAGACAGCAATGATTTTGTATCATTAACAACATTTATGTTGGTTCCAAATATCAACATATCATCAACATAAAGGCAAATAATGACACCATCACAATCATTAAACTTACTGTACACACAACGGTCACTTTCATTCACTACATAACCATTAGACACTAATGCATTATCAAACTTCTCGTGCCATTGTTTAGGTGCTTGCTTAAGACCATACAAATACTTCTTAAGCCTACACACTTTGTGTTCTTGACCTTTAACAATCATACCCTCCGGTTGTTTCATATAAATCTCCTTTTCTAAGTCTCCATTTAGAAATGCTGTTTTCACATCCATTTGGTGAATAACAAGCTTGTGAATGGAGGCAAGTGCTACTAGGACTCTAATCGTAGTGATCCTAACAACCGGTGAGTAAGTGTCAAAGAAGTCAATTCCTTCTTGTTGTGTGAACCCTTTTGCGACAAGCCTAGCCTTAAACTTATCAATTGTTCCATCTGCCTTTAGTTTCTTCCTAAAGACCCACTTACAACTGATAGGTTTACACCCTCTAGGCAAGTCCACTAACTCCCAAGTATTATTACTTAGTATAGATTCAAGTTCACTATCAATGGCTTCCTTCCAAAACTTAGAATCTATCGATCTAATCGCTTCTCCGTAAGTTTTGGGATCATCCTCTAAAATGAAGGCTGTTACGAAGTCACTTCCAAATGACTTCTCTGTTCTTTGTCTCTTACTTCGTCTAGGTTCATCAATCTCTTGTTCAACTACAGATTTACTCGACTCACCTGTCTCAAATTTAGACACACCAACGGATTGTTTGTTCATAGGAAATATATGCTCAAAAAATTCAGCATCTTTAGACTCCAAAATAGAACTATTGTCTAAAGTCATGAATCTATATGCTGCACTATTTTGAGCATATCCAATGAATACACAATCTCTTGTTTTGGATCCGATTTTACTTTTCTTAAAATCTGGAATTCCAACCTTGGCTAGACACCCCCACACTTTCAAATAATTTAAGTTGGGAGCATAGCCTTTCCACAACTCATAAGGAGTTTTATCTAACTTCTTATGAGGTAACCTGTTCAAAATATGACAAGCAGTCAAGATCGCCTCCCCCCACAAATTGTCTGGCAATCCTGAACTAACCAACATGGCATTCATCATATTTTTCAACGTTCTATTTTTCCTTTCGGCTACTCCATTTGACTGAGGTGTGTACGGGGGTGTGACTTCATGAATAATGCCATTCTCTTCACAAAACCTTTGTAAAGAGTCTGTGCTATATTCACCACCTCTGTCTGTTCTAAGCCTTTTGATTTTTAAGTCTAGTTGATTCTCAACCTCGTTCTTATAACTTATGAACTTAGACTAGGCCTCATCCTTATGACTTAACAAATAAACTTTTGCGTATCTAGAGTAATCGTCAATAAAAGTAACATAATACCTTTTACCACCTTTACTCATGTGATTCTTAAATCACCTAAGTCACTATGAATCAAGCCAAGTTTTTGTGACACTCTATCAACTTTCTTAAAGGTTTCTTATAATGTTTCGCTTCAACACAATGTTCACATTTGTTGAAGTTATCATCATCATAAGAAATCACATTCATATTCTTAAGTTTCTTTATTGCTCCTATATTTGCATGTCCTAGTCTAGCATGCCACATATCAAGAGACTCAGCGAGATAACAGAACTGCATGCATCTTATTATTGCAGCAAGTAGCATCAAGAACAAGCAGCCCCCCGTTACAAAATCCCTTACCGATAAACTCCCCGTTCCTAGACAAGACAAGTTTATCTAATTCTAAAACAAGCTTAATATTAGCCTTGTTCAGTAGCACTCCGGAGATCAAGTTCCTACGCATGGCAGGAACGTGCAACACATTGCTTAACTCCAGTTTCTTCCAAGATGTCAACTTGAGAAGCACCTTACCCTTTCCGAGGACTTGGGTACTATGTGCATCTCCCAGAAAACTAGTTCGTCACTGCCTATTTCCTTGTATTCAGAAAATAGGTCTTTACTGGTAGCAATGTGTCTGGTAGCACCCGTGTCTACCACCCATTTTGTTAGTGCCACCAACAAGGTTACCTCGGTTAAGACGACTGCTGCGATGATGTCGTCTGTTGCTCCTTTGGCCTCCACAAGATTCGCCTGGTTGTTTGGTTGGCCCTTCCGTTTTCTTACAGTTGATTGCTCGGTGTCCTGGTTTCCCGCACACCCAGCATACTCCTTTCATCTTGTTCTGGCCCTGCACAGCAACTTTCTTACCTTTTCCTCCCTGTTGTAGCCGCCGCCATGGTTGTGAAACTTGGGCTTCTTCGCAGCATGCTCCACAACGTTGGCCTTGACTCCTCTCATGGTGAGACTCATCTTCCAACCGGTTGTTCTCTTCGATGCGTATATGTTTGATTACGGCATCTAGAGACAACTTTGCGTCGTCGTGCTTTCCCCTTTTTTGTATTTGCTCCAAGAAGGTGGAAGCTTCTCCAACAACGCCGCTGCCTGGAATGTCTCATCGATCTTTATTCCCTTCATGGTTCCAGATTATCCACCAGTTGTTGGAATTGATGGATTTGATCATTTATTGGACAATGATCAACCATCTGGAACTTCAAGAATTCACTCACCACGTACTTGCGCTTGCCCACATCTTCAGCACCATATTTATTCTCCAGTGCTGACCAAATCTCTTTTGCAGATATGAATTTGACATAAATGTCAAACAGAGAATTGGCCAGGAAATGTAGAATGTGGCATCTGCAAGTAGTGTTGTCTGCATCGTATTTCTTTGCTTCAGTTTCATCACTAGGCTTATCCAACTTGAGAACATATGAAACTGAGAGCATTTCCAAGAAGAACAGCACTTTTGCTGCCCATCTCTTGTAAAACTTGCCGTCGAACGGCTCCATCTTGGACATATCCGGTAAAGCTTGCTTGGATGCCATTGTAAATTGCTTTAAGATTGTTAGGAAATACAGCAAACAAGCAAGAAGATGTTCAAACAAAAGCCGAGACGAGTCTCAAGATGACTCTGTACTTAAAGCAATTTAGTCTCTACCAACGAGCAAGGTAGACAACAAGACTAATGCTTCCCAAGATATAACGGCTGTCTTCTTTTCCTTTGCTCTAGAAGAAAAAGAATGAACTTGATTTAGAAGAGAAAGATAAAGGAGAGAATGGTAGAAAGATTGCTGAAATTTCTTTAGAATTTTGCAAGAATGTTGTATTTGTTGAAGATAGCAAGATCACATATATATAGATCTTGGATTGTGTTAAAAACCATGTTTGAAAGTCATTTCAGCAGTTTTTCTATCAGTTATGGCAGTTGTTTACCGTTCATA